>JBBPUI010000212.1:0-29621 GCA_038094615.1 Heimioporus aff. retisporus | reverse complement strand
GCCTGTCCACGACTCCCGGTTCTCCGCTTTCCTGCGCTACCAGCGACCGTGTGGGTACGTCGGCGGACGAGGAGGTGGACGGCGAAGAACAGGTGGTCGACTTTAGCAATGGCAGGGTCGTGACGGCGATTGGATATCTCGTGTGCCTCGTCATCCTCGCGGCCAATCTGTATGCGTTGGTCACGTTGTGATGGTAGATGCCGTTTTAGTTTTCTTCCGTCCCACATGATCGGCATAACAGCCCGTGGCGTCGAGAAGCGACTGCGCAGTGAAAAGGGAGGGGTTCTATTTTGTCGTTCAATGACGCCGATATCGTTCGGATGAGCTGTGATAATAATAATACAACATGCTACTGGACATAAGCGGGAGCCAATGGACTATGATTAGATCGTATCCGTAGGGGGAGCGGGGCTGGTGAGTCCACTTTCCTTCCTTGACCCTCGACGAGGACACCCCGTTATAACAATGGCTTGGACTCGTTCACCCGTTGGATGGCACGTCATGTTTGAAATTCGAATGATATCCATGAAGAGCTGTAAATTTGTGTTGTGACGTCGCGGCCTGAGTGCTGACCATAAAGAGGTTGTGGGGATTCAGAAGCGGACACGGGACAGAGGCCTGCGTTGCACGTTGCATGTGGAGGTACTCTCCATCAACAATGACACGGGGATGAAGCGAATCACGGTGGATTGGTTATGCATGAATGAATTGGTTCCGCGCGTCCTCTGCACAGTTTTCGCCGCGCTGGTATCCCATTCAACGGTATGCCAAGAACCAAGGAATAAAAAGAAAAAAAAAACTGCACTGCACGTTGCATCCTGGTCGAGCCGCGACTCGAGAAGCGACGGGGGTCATCGCATTCTTTTTCCCCGCTGGGATCACACCGGGGACGTCTAGGAATAGAAGTCTGGGAATTGATCGTCGACACACGTGCATACTCGGACGGAGCTGACGCGGACGTCGTCTTCGATGCAAACACATCAGGCATGCATACCCGAATCGCGACCGTTGAGGCCTGGATCCACACACGGATGCTTGCTGTATGGGTAGAGTGCAAGGGTAATTCATAGTCCCCCAACAGTCCCTGAGAAGGTCAGGGCTTTCTGACATGCCCGTGATGGTGGTGCTACTGCACCTTGCGAGCAGCGCATTCCCCGCTTCGTGGAATGCGCTCCCTTTTCATTCATATCCGAGTCTTGAATGGTGATTTCGAATTCGAACTGCTTGATTCCGGGTCGGGTGCCTGAATCGAGGACCGCTGAACCGCCTTCGGGACTCGGGAGATAGGGATGTTTTTTTCCGCACTGCCAATCGCGCCCATGGATGGACAAATTTAAGTACACGGCTTGAGCCGATCATTGGGCGACGAGAACTGCCCGGGAGTTGCGGTCACCTGCGTCCAACGCTTTTAGACTGGTCACCCGGAATGAACTGTAAAATTGAACTTCTATAAGCAAGGGAGCGAGAAAGTCCTCCAATAGCACACCGCAAGGCTTGCAGGGACGTCGAGCTGCTTCATGAACAGCTGTACGAGTCGTTAGGCATCGTGGTTGGCAACACCTGTGTTGGAGCTTCATTTCAATTTTCGGACGTATTCGGCTGCCAAGTGCTGGCAGTAACCGGGATTTCTTCTGGAGACCCTCTCGGTCGCGAGCTCGTGGAGATTTTATATATATACTTCTGTCATATTTTCTTCCGTTGCCCACGCTTCTCCGCCTTCTTGGCCTGGCTTTTATGTTAGCTTCCAAAACCCCTCTGAACCTGCACGCAGAATCGGCCTTTGTTTCGTTTACGAGCACTCTTGTTTGGCGCAATGTCGGCGGTTCAAGTCGTCAGGGACGAAGATGAAACAAATCAACCCATTTCCGGTCGAACTAGTGGATGGACAACAGGGCTCTATCGTGTCGGATGGCGGCTATACCATCATACGGCCAAGCACACAGGCGTAGGAATAGTGTGCTCGGTGGCCTATTTTGACCCGTGAGTTTCCTCGAGGGTTGATCGTACCCGAGATTTGCATTGCTGATCGGTGCTTCGACCCAAGGGGTAATTGGGGCGTCGATCTGCAGGCTGGATCGCAATATGGATATAGTCTCTTGTTCACCGTCCTCCTCGCCGGCATCATCGCTACCTTTTTGCAGGTCGGAACTTTTTTTCGGCTTCCGACTTTGCCCGCATCCCTGAACGATCCTTGTCACAGGTGCTTGCGGCGCGTTTAGGGATCGTCACCGGTCTCGGTAAGCCAGGTTTTTTCTTTCCGTTCTCCAAGTTACATCTCGCACAGACCTTGCTTCACACTGTCGCCTCTTGTTTCACGACCGCCCCCGACACAAGCTGTGGTGGAGATGGGGTGTCCTGTACCCGCTCTACGCTCTCTCCGAGTTCGCTATCGTGTGTACCGACCTGGCAGAAATGTTGGGGTCTGCGATCGCGCTCGTCCTCCTATTCCCTGTTCTGCCCTTGTGGTCTACGGTTTTGTTAACCGCCACCGACGTCATGTTCATCCTCGCTTTGGAAAATCCCTTGAAAAGTAGGCCCGTGAAATTATTCGAAGGCATCATCGCTGCGCTGGTGTGTGTTCAAGACTGCCATCCTTCTACATGAAACCTAAATCTTTTTCAAGGTTCTGGCCGTGCTTATATGCATGGCGGTCATCATATCTAAAGTCACTGTTAATTGGGGAGATACCTTTTTGGGGTATGTTCCGTCCAAAGAGTTGTTTGCAAGCGGTTCGCTCTACACTTGTATGTGCCACCTAGTTTTTTTTTTCATCACTTCTCATTGCCGTTTCAGCCGTAGGGATCATTGGGGCCACCGTCATGCCACACAGTCTCTTCCTCGGCAGTCATCTCGCGACTCAAGACCGTCTAGCAAAGGACCCGGAAAGTGAATTGCCGAAGTACTCCGACGAGCACCAGACGACGCTGTCGCAGCGGGTGATTCGGTCCATACGTTCCATATTCAGTTGGAGAAGACTGTTCAGCATTTCTCAATCGGATGAATCAAGCTACCCGCGCGGTGTCCTGACGCACGCTGACCGGGAGAATAATCAACTCACTTTCATTAGATCACACATATACCATGGTATGGCAGACGTTATCGCCAGCCTCATGGGCTTTGCCGTTGTCATAAATTCCTTGTAAGTATCAACGAACCAGGTTGTTCGGGGCATGGCTTATGTTTTGCACAGAATCCTTGTCCTGTCTAGCGCTGTTTTCTATTACAACTCGGGAGCCTATGGAAGCGAGTCCCCGGCAAGCTTGTTCGACGCTCATTCGCTCATCAAGGACACCATTGGATCTGGCAAGTGTATTTTATGCCAAGATGTTCGATTATTAAATGCCGCGTAGGTGCTGCCCTTCTTTTCGCTCTGGCCCTGCTTGCGTCTGGACAGAGCGCATCCCTCGTAGCTACAGTAGCTGGCCAAAGCGTATCCGAAGGCTTTTTGCACTGGAAAGTCTCGGTAATACATTCTCTGTCGCACACACACGTAACATTGACAAACGTTCAACTAGCCCACACTCCGCCGTCTTATCACTCGTGTCCTTGGGCTTATCCCTGCCATCGTGGTCGCCTGCGTCGTCGGCGAGAACGGTATTAGCATGCTGCTGGTCTTGAGTCAGGTCGTGTTGTCCATCGTGCTCCCGTTCATCGTCTTTCCCCTCGTCTACCTCACGTCTTCGTCCCGCATCATGTCGGTCAAGTCGACCAAAAAATCGGTTGCGTCCCCCCCTTCTCCAGCGCAAACCTCTCCTTCTGCCCCTACCGCCAGCGAGGGTGAGGCGCCGCCAGACAAAGAGGTGGACTCGGAAGAGCGAGTGGTCGACTTTAGCAGCGGCAGAATCATGACGGTCATCGGTTATTTCATATGTCTTCTCATCCTTGCAGCCAACATTTACGTGTTGGTCACGTTGTAGCGTACGGCGAAGGCGACTTATAGATGTGTCGTTTTATTTGTCCCTGTACCAGCATAAAGCACCCCGCAATAAAAAAGGCGTCCAATAAGGATGGCCACAAGTCAAGAGATCGCGCGCTACGTTTGACTTCTGAGTGGACCAAGACCGTAATCCGGTTTGGCGACGGATTGATGGGGTCAAGCCTACCTACCTCTCCAACCGGCGCCGTTAACACTTCGGATCCTCGAAGATGTCGCGGTTGGCTTGGATCAGTATGTTGCATTTCACGGTTTTGGTCTTTTTCAGTCAAGGTGAGCTTGTCATACTGTAGCCGCACCTAATCACACCAACTTGGTCATTGCCACGACTCAAGTGAAAATCGGAACGATCCTATTGTTCTCGAACGCGATGGCCTCCACCCTTTTTGTAGGTCAGACGTTCTTTTCGCTTTCAACCTCCCCTGCCCCTGAACCCCTTGACATCAAGCGTTTAGGGGTTGTTAACCGGTCTTGGTAGGATCCTTGCTCGCGAATTTGTCACGCCACCGCCTCTTGTTCCATGGACGAGTCCCGCCGAGAGCGTGTTTTTTACTTCATTTGCACTGATCCATCAGAAATGCTGCGATCTAATGCGTACCTGTAAATCGCGCTCATGCTCCTATCCCCTGACCGCCTCCGCTTTATCACTTAACCGCCGCCGCCGACATGGTTGTCTTGAAGCGCCATGGTCATGTAGAAAAACAGACCAGCGAGATTATTGCCGTGCTGCTTGCAAATCGCCATCTTTCTGTTAAGACTGCCTATTGCGACTTAATCAGCTGCCTACAGAATCACAATGATTCGGTATCACTGCCTTTTGGCATGACTGTCTTGAGGGGGCCACGTACGCTTTCTTCTGTGGACAGAATGTTCGAATAGCGTTGCTCAAGGTTCCGGCCGCGCTCGGCTGCATGACAATCATTGTGTCGAGGTGGCTGTCGGTTGGGGGGGATATGTATATAATCCGTTGAAAGAGCTACTTGTAAGCTATTCACCCCATGCTCGTATGCCACTCCAAGGCTCCTTTGCTGCTACTCGTCGTCGTTTCGGCGGGTGAGATTATCGAATTCACCGTCATTTTGCACAGGTATCATCTTGCATCTCAAGGTTGTTCACCGAAAGACCCTGAGGATGAACCGCTGGGGACCAAGTGACAGCGTTGCGACGTACGGTCCAAGGTTACATATCCACGCAATTTCCCAATGCATGCTGATGGGACTCGTTTTCACTGGGTCGCTCTTATGCCATAGCATGGCCGATGTGATTGCCTGCTTGACGGGCATGCGCTCCCTATGCACAAGGATTAACTCACCAGATGATTCAGGACGGTTTATCCGCTGTTTTCCCTTATACGATACGGCGTCTGGTTTGGCAATTACCCCTCGTCTACCGATGCTTCGTCGCTAATGCCATGCAGGTGTCGCCTTTCCTTTTGTTCCTGGCTAGGTTGTTTTTCTGTTCAAGGTGCACTCCTTTCGCTTCCCGCGGCTAGCCAAAGTCTTCGTGCGGGGATGTCAGCAAGCAGATTGCAGGGCGTCGCGTCCGCTTCCATACTGGACTCGACCCAACCATCGATAGCTCCGGTCCCCGATGCCCCCGTTGCGTGTCCGCATTCGATCTTTTATCCAGACCATGGCAACGACGTGTACCACCGAGCGGGTGCCGTCCTGCCGAGGATGTGCCGCAGTTCGGACCGTGTGAGAGATACGCGCATACCCATAAATTCGTGCTCGCTGGCCGTCTGCGGTGATCTGAGATTGCTCCCGCCGACTCCCGCGTGAGTGTCAGAGACGACAGGGATAATCGGAGTATATATATTCTGTTTGAGAAGCGTCGCATCATCGGGCGGCAGATCCGCTGGACCTTGTCGAATTGCGGCGACGTGATTATTAGGACGTGGGTCGGCTCGAACGAGGAAAATATGTGCATGTGATAGGTATGGAGTATATATAGCTGAAACAGAAGGTCCAGGCTGCGGCCCTGACTAAATATGCTGTCTCGGGCATGCGGGGAGTCCGTCACCAGTTCGTCGTCGGCAAAAAAGAAAAGAAAAGAAAAGAAATCGCAAGGTCAAGATCTGAGACGCACATGTAAATATATGTTATGCAGGTATGAACCCAGACTGCGGCCCTGGGTTTCCCTAGCGTACTAATACGAGAAATGCGCTGGTTGTCTGACAAAGAAGCGAGTCCAAGAGTAGAGGAACGTTAAGGCCACTCCCGAACGCCCGGCTCTGTACATTAAGACATGGTTAGTTCAACAGTCACGACGATGCCACACGACCCAAGTACCCTAGCCCAATCTCATTTTATCCTTGCTCGCATGATTGTCTCGATGCGCCTCCCTTTGAGCGCTCCCAGTTCCTCTTTCGGGAGTTGCGGCAGAAGTGGCGGTCCACTGAGGTGAACTCACATACTGCTTGAGATTCAAAATCAGGTTGCGGTGCTGTAGACAAGATTGTCAAATGTATACTCACCTGTTCTAGAGTTCACCGTCTCATTAATGATGAATGTGTGTGCACGGAATTGAGTAAACTATTGTAAGGGTGTCTAATCGGATAAAATAGCAAGTATTACTGTGGTGACCGGTGACCGATGGTGAGGAATACGAATTTCATAAAGATATCGTGCTACGATGTATACACGACCAAGAATGAAAATGTGCCGTCAAGCATTATGACACATAGGATAGCTCTCGAAGAATGGACATAGCATGCATTTACTAATATCACACTTAGCTTCGTTTCTGAGATGCCTGTGGAGAACGTCAAAAGTGAAGTGAGACAAAGCGCATATCTCACAAGAAAAGCCATCAATTGTTGGTACCCTGGACCACCAGGCTGAGGGCCGCCAGGTGGCAAGCTTGACATGGGAGGGGGGGACATCATTTGTGGAGGGGGTGGGGGCATTCCATACTGCGGAGACGGTTGTTGGGGTACCATGGGAGCCTGCTGAGTGGACGACTGCTGAAGCAACGCAAGGATATTAGGAGGTAGGCTTCCCATCCCTGGTGGCGCTTGTCCTGGTTGCGGTGTTTGGGTTTGTGGTGGCATTTGCGCATATGGACTCGTGCTTTGGCTTGGTATTGCTGGATACGGGGGCGCAGGCTGTTGCATAGAAGGTGACGGGTAATATGGCGCAGCGCTGGGCGGCTGCTGCGCAATCGACATTGGAAGTGAGGGTGGAACGGCTGGCGCCGGTTGAGTGGGTACGTGAGGCGCAGATCCATTTTGAGGAGGCTGCTTCAAGGCGGCCAACAACTGCTGAACCTTTCTAGCTTGTTCCAAGCGATCCTCGGATTGCTATGGGATATCAAAGACTGGTAAGTACGTGCGAGAGGAACGGGAACATACCTGTGAACCGGCAGGTCCAGAAGCAGGTTGACTATAAGCGGTGGTTGTACTTGTCGATTCAGAGAAGCTGCCGCCAGCAGAATAAGGTGGGCGCGAGTCGTAACGGTCTCCACCATATCCACCCCTATCCCCACCGTAGCCTCGGTTGCCACCACGCCCACCCCTAGAATCGTCTTCAAATCCTCGCCTCTCACGCTCTCTGAACTCCTCTCTACGTTCCCAACCGTCGTCGTGACCTCCTCGGCCTCGACCCCTGCCTCGGGCACGCCCGCGGCCTCGGAAGCTTTGGCCTCGGTCCTCCCAGTCACGACCCCCATCATATCTTGGTTCACGGCTAGTATACCTCCTATAAGAAGGCGTTTCGGAAAAATAAATGAAACCCACCGTTGTGTAGCTGGACCAGTTATCTCGGACTCTTCCCATGCATAGACAATATCCATGGTTCCATCTTGCAGGCCTTGATGACGCAACCGATCAAACGCTTCGTCGCAGTTCTGGCGCGGGAGTGAGTGAGACACATTTTAGGGCCAAACATAACTACTTACCCTCATGTCATAGTATTCAACATATCGCTGGCTGAGATAACATAAGCGGTTGGAAAGCCACTGAAAGTAAGGGTTACATACTCTGTGCGGTCTCCAACAGGCATAACGGACTTCACATCTCCAAATTGTTGGAACTTGCGGCGCACTTCGTTGTCGTCAATCGGTTGACGAGAATCTTTCAACGCTACTATAAGGCAGCCTTGATATTGCTAACCTGACGTTCAGAAAAACAGACAACCAGAGAAAATTGATGACTCGCTTGGTTTTTCTCTCGGTCGCTGCCCCCCTGCTTCTGATCATCACGTGGTAGCGAGTAATGGACATCAATCTAATGCAACCGTCTCGAATCAAATGTTAAACTTGAATATTAGATTGAAACTTACAGGACGACCGCTGATTTCGGAACCCTGAAGGCGTTCCCTGGCCCGCTCGGCAGCCCTTAGATCGTACTAAGTGGCCCTCAGTACAGCTATAAATCACACCCCAGACAACTCACATAAGTAACGAAGACCATCCCACGCGTAGCAATGAGATCGAAAAAGGTCTTGATTTCACCATGCTCTTCAAATGAACGGCGAACATCTTCGCTATTGGTTTCGTACTGGGAACAAAATGAGATCATTGGCACGGAAGCATGCAAACAAAGCTTTACAGGAAGCTTTACACTCCGAAAAAAAAAAAAAAAACTAACCTTGATATTTCGGATGAAAAGTGTTCGACAAGGTCGTTCGCGCTGTATGCGTTCTTCAATAATGGAGTCATGTACTTTGTCATCACGTTCGCGGCGGACAACCCTTCGAGGAGTTCGACCAAAACCACCGTCGTCATAGTTGACATCGGCAACTTCTAACAAGGATTGATAGGGGTGAGATCAAGAGCTTTGGAAGGCAGAAAACCAAGCAAGTTGACGGTGAAGTAGAATGAAGGCACGTAGCGCATTGAGTCGCAGAACATCAAAAAAAAATCCCGGGGCTACTCAAAGCATCGTATCGCCCAGGATGAAGGGATAACTTGGCGAACTCATTTCCTGGCATTTTGCTGGAACATCCATCTTCACTGCTTTCGCTAATGAATAGCTCAAAGCCCGCAACGAAGGCCCTTAATGCCCGCTAGCCAGTAGAAAAATACCCAACAACGAATGTAAGGTCGGGCTGCCAGTTTTTCCCCGCTCTGACTGCGGCTCAACTGGTGCGACGACGTATGATAACCGCCTAAATTCGCACTATATGTTCAACCTTAATTCAAGCGCACCTTCAAAATTGCCGTAACCATGAGAATAACCGTCTGACGTGCTCTGCGTTGTATACTGAGCGGAGGAAGTTGCACCAGTATAACCAGCGCTTCCATTTTGATAGAAATGGTCTTGAGTGCCTGCGTCGTAGTTATTGTTGTAAGGGCTGGGTTCTGCTTGATGTTGACTTTGATCATAGGAACTAGAAGGACCGCTGTCGTAGCCACCGTGAAAGCTACCTCGTCCGCGACCGAAGCCTCTCCCACGTGGAGCACCATTTCTATGATTGTAGGATCTATCGGGTCCTGGTCCACCGGGAGTACCACCCCTTCTATGGCCACCTTCATAAGCACCACCGCCGTAAGGATGATGACGATTCATCTCTGCTTTTACGTTTTTTTTTCTGTTCTTTGGGAAGACACGGGCACAGGCGAGCTTAGTGGACGAAGAGGACTGAAATGCGAGAGATACGTGTGCTGGAGCTGACACTGAGAAACTTTCCGGAGTAGCTTAGCCTAGGACAAGGAGTAAACGCAGGGAATGACGATGATGGCGGTTACAAGGCAAGAAGGTGCAAGGCGGGGTGCAAATTTTTGCGCATGCGAATGCCGTGCGAAAAGTAGCTTATATAATCCCCAGTTGCTGCGAAAGCAAGCGTGCTCCTGCAAAGTGACCAAGTCCACTTCCTCATTCTCGCCCACGACCACCACGACCAATGTCAAGACAGTTCCAGTTCAAGCTCGTTCTTCTAGGTATTCCTTCCTCCACTTTAGTTTATATTTACTCACCCATTCATCCCAGGCGAGTCGGCAGTTGGCAAGTCCAGGTAAGGATGTTGCGCCTCATGCTTCATCTAGACTGAAGGGTCCTCACAGCTTGGTCTTGCGCTTCGTCAAGGACCAATTCGACGACTACCGAGAGAGTACCATTGGCGGTATGCTCTCTCCCAATTTGCTCTGCCATCGTATCTTACCCGCCTTTCGGCAGCTGCATTCTTGACGCAGACAGTCACGCTAGACGACCAAACGACGGTCAAATTCGAGATTTGGTATGTCCTTACTTGAGTAGCGTTCTGATAACTAATTCCTCTCCAGGGATACCGCTGGCCAAGAACGGTACAAGGTATGCGACGCTATTAATGCTGCAAAATGGGCGTCTGACGATTACTCGGGCCCTTTCCTAGTCTCTCGTGCGTCCTTCGGGTTTCCTGCTCTCAGCGAACGCGAGTTTGAGCGGTGATTTTGATACAGGCTCCTATGTACTACCGCAATGCAAACTGTGCAGTGGTAGTATACGATATCACTCAGGCATCATCGCTCGAGAAGGCTCGTAACTGGATTAGAGAACTTCAGCGTCAAGCAGATCCATCTATAGTGATCGCCCTCTGCGGAAACAAGGCCGACCTTGCGGCGCGTCGCCAGGTCACGCAGGAAGAAGCCCAAAAGTACGCAGAGGAAGAAGGTTTGATGTGGAGCGAAACTAGTGCCAAGACAGGGGAAGGAGTAGCAGATATATTCACAGCAATCGGTATGTTCAGGTGGATTCTCTGTTTCCGCCACAGCCTTAGCGATTACAGCCAAGAAACTACCCCTTACCGCCCCTCCACCACGGACCGGTGGCGCTCGCGGTGGTCCTGGAGCGCGGCAGGGTGTTGATCTCAACAGGCAGGCTACTTCTCAGAATGCCGGCGATGCCTGCAACTGCTAGCTATGAGACATACTCACTTTGCTATTCTCTCCCCAACCTGGATGTCGATTTGTCCTTCTTTTAATCCACATGTAACATAACCTACATTGCGACATGCTGAACTTGGTAATGATAGTCTTGCGGATGCTGACAATTTCAGCGCGAAATAGATAGAAATTATATTCAACCTTACCAGTACCACCGAACAGTTACGAAAATCCTTATCTTTATGGTGATAAAGCTCTCAGTGAGTGAATACTGCTAGATTCTGGCCAGAGGAACTTTTTTGCCGCTCCGACAAAGTATCCGGCGCGGACTAAATTTACGCCCGGAGGATCCATACGTTCACATTTGGCCATCCAGTGTTCTTGAGAAGTGGATGCCCCCTTTGAAAATCGATGCATGAGGTCTGGATTATTTTGACAGCTCAAATTTGTCTCCATAGCTATTCACCATGGCAAGCGTCCTCGGCAACCTCTTGCCAACGGCCTGTCACACTGGGTCGAACCGCCTCGGACGGCCCGGAACTAGGCCAACGTCAGAAAAAAAAACAAGGTGACGTACCTGATCCGATGAGGCCGACAGCGAAGCCAGTTACTAGCGTGGCACGCACGCTCAACAACAGCCGGACAAATCCCCCACCGGCGGTTGAAAGGAGGGCAGTTGGAGCGGTCCGAATCCTATCTGCGCACCAGCGTTACAGACGCCGAGCCCCTGTGTTCTATCATATCGGACATCCATGAGGCAATAAAACTTGTTTGGCACGTCAACCCATACGATAACATCGCACGAGCCTGCCAAGTATACGGCCTAGCACGGAGGCAAGGATCCGGATAAGCATTTCCAGGATGAAGATTGAACATGATAAACCGAAAACTACGAAACACACTCGGAATATTTCTGCCAAACTTAATTTGAGCGGAAGGACAGTCCAGCTGCCAGAATGCGGGTGATCGATCACCTTAGTAACACGGCCCAAAAGTCCAACACCCCGTTTGCCGGTCATGTCGTAAAGAGAAACATACCCGCAAAGCCATGTTGTCGTAGACGTCATAAGGCGCAGCGCTTGTCACTTTAGTGCTTCTTCGCCCGGGCTGTCACCCAATCGAGACGATCGTTTTGACGGGTGGTGACATACAGAAGATGTATCGGATTGCGAAACACCTCGGTCGGGTTGTGTGTCCGTATCTAAGTCTGAAGTGCCTTATCAGATTAAAGGATTTAATGGGATTAACCGTTGATCCGGAAACACATACTTGTCATCCTAGGAACCGAATTGCTAACCACAGTAAAGCGCTCGACACCAGAGGTAGGGATACACGCTGAAGTGTCTTCATCCGGATTGACAGCGGTCGACAGGCGTGATGATTGATCGTTCAGTGTATACGGACGAGAGTACCATTCCATATCAAACAAGGGGGGAGGCACCGAACAGGCAAGCTGTGATGCTTCTGTCTCTGATGGAAAAGGACTCGGGGGAAAGCGCGGCCCGCGTATCCAGAGAGGGGAAGGGCTCTCGGGTGTTAGAGGGATGCAAATTTCCCCAACCTCGCCGTATCGATCATGACTGAAGAGATTGAAAGGCGCAGCATCGCTATAGTTTCCTATTCTGACGTCGGGAACGTCGTTGAATGAAACGACGTCGGTCGGGGTTACGAGCTGGAACGTTAGAACCTGTCCAAATGTTTCAGTGATTTGGCACTAGAAAGCACGAGAACATACCTTGGAATCCTCGTCGGAAACAGGGACCCACAGGTCATGAACGGCGGAGAGGGGAGAATCGATTAATGCCTCACATGGCCACGGTGTTTCGTCCGAACGTTCCGGAATCTTGTTCCTGTCCAGTGGCAGAACAAACGAGCTCGGTATCCATCCCGTGCGATCCCCTTCTGGCCGCATAGCGGCCCACCACCCAGAATGCTCTCGCTTGACGATAATCAGCACTTCATTCTTGCGAAATGGCAGGTGGATTGGGTCCGAGGATTCGAAATTGTGCATGCACAGGGCATGAAACAAGCTCCCAGGACTGTGGATGCTTGTCGCAGAAGAGGGAGGGGTCTGAAGGGCAGAAGAAGACTCGGATGAAAAATGTGATGTGTACTTCAGAGTCGGTATATCTGTCGAAATGCGCAGCGGCTTGCGTTGTGGGGAGGGAGGGATAGCGAGAGGCTTTGGCATGACTTTGAGGATGAGGAGGGGATAACTCGGAAGTAAACGTCCGGACACTTACTTTATCCCTTGTGTGTGACAACCTTTACGCTTAGCTTCAACGCTACCGTCCCCATGGGGCGGCGACTGGACGAAGGCAATAGCTGAAAGCACACCTGGCTACAGGATGATACACGTTTAGTGAGTCGCCATGGCAGCCCGCATTGGAAATCATATCAACGTGGCATAGGCAACGGGTTGAAAGCTCGAAAACAAACGGTCTTGAGAAATGTTCTTGACCTACGGGAAGTCGTTCACAATAATATCGCATTGTCATCAAAACGTACTGCGGCAGAGCACGGCGGTATATTGGGGTAACTGAAAAAAAATTGTTGAGACCCATCTGGACTGACGACATTCGGCCCGAGCCGACATATCCCAAGTCGTAGAGGCACTGCACCGTTGATTCTTGCTGTGCAGCTCTCGTGAACGATGCCTACTCCCTCATGGAGTTCTGCGAAAGCCAAGGCATGGCTCATTCAATGCACTTGTTGATAACGCGACACTTAACCTTTGTTCTGTTACAGGTGCAGCTTCGGTGAGTCGCGGGTGTGTTGCGGAGATGCGAATGTGGTGATGTTCACGGATGAACCAGACTCTCGGTCCAACGTCTCCGAACGGTGCAGCAGAAGAAAGAGGCGCAGGCCAAGAGTTCTCGTCGAGACATTGCACTCTTGTTGGAAAAGGGAAAGATTGAAAGCGCGCGGATTAAAGTCGAAGCAAGTGGGTCCTCCGCAACTAGTTTACGCAAGAGGATGACACATTGACGACACCAATGCTACGCACGCACACCATTCATTTCAGTCATAAATGAGGACATTAACCTTGAACTCTTGGAGCTTTTAGAACTCTACTGCGAGCTCCTGATTGCACGCTTCGGACTACTCGATCAAACGTGAGTAATCACACCGTAAGTGTAGCATCGGCCATGTAAACCTTCTCACATATCTCATAGCGCACGCGAACCTGATCCAGGTATTAAAGAAGGAGTTTGCGCCATCATTCATGCTGCGCAGAGAACCGAAGTGAAAGGTAACTCAGGTCCCCGTTTTTTCGGTGGTCGTCACCTAATCTTTCTGGATTTTTCGCGTCACCTGTGAGAACTCCATGTACTGCGTGAAATTTTAATGCAGAAGTACGGTCGGGAATTCTCTACCGCCGTGGTGGAGAACCGTGGAGGATGTGTGAGCGATCGGGTAAGCATGCCATGTCGCCAGTAAATCCCTCGTGTTGATCATAATTTTCTATGGTATAAGGTGGTGAAGAAGCTAGTCGTCGAAACGCCATCGACTCAGCTTGTTGACGGGTATCTGACAGAAATAAGCAAGGCGTACGCCGTCAAGTGGACATCTTCTGTCGGCCAAACGGCCGATAAGGATGAGGCAGGAAAGGTGTGGTGTGGTTGCATGCGTTACTGTTTAGCTTACAGGTTGGCTGCAGGAACAGGCTGGAACATCGACTCAGGAGTCCCTTCCAGACTACTCGGAAGAGGCACCCAGTGTCACTAAACTACCCGATCTGCCGCCGACAGATGAGGAGGAAACAAAGGTTACTGGAAAGTCGAATAATAATACTCCTGCTAAAGAGAGCCCCGAAGACGATTTCGAGTCTTTGGCCCGTCGATTCCAGGAGTTGAAAAAACGTTGATGTTAAACGGGATCATGGGCGGGCTAGCTACGAAACCGATTACCATACCCTTCGCTCTTCCAGCGCACCTAGTTTTGGGCACTGTAATCGAGATCTTTGTTTACTGTTTCAATATGCTATACCGTCATCATGAGCACATTTTGTAACAGTGTATGTAGTAGCAATATTGTGCAAAGTCCGCCGCCGATTAGCCCCATATGCGTTCCTGACAAGGATTGCGATGTGCGTGGGAGAGTATGGAGCAACGATGGCTAGAGCTGGTAGGGAGCAGGGCCCGAAATGTGAATCCGGTTAAATAGTGGTTATACCCGAGGAGGGAGTAATGGATACTGCGTCCGTACATGTATGTGCTGGAACGTTACAAGGTCAAGGGCTGGTTAGACAAGACAAATATGGTTTGCATCTGTTTGGGGACAAACACGTGGAACATATAAGCACAACCTTCGGGTGCAGAGATCTCAACATCAGAACCACATCCGGGCGCAATCGGAGTGACATGGCGAAAGGTTCGCGAACAAGTGTTTTTTTTGCGCGAAGACATCGCGTCGGGGACCCCGCTCGCTGCGATGCCTAAGAACGGCAAGTGTGACACCGAGGAGTCTGCTGTCTGGAAAACATGGGTGGGGGCCTGTGACGGCATCCCAAGTAATGGAAACCTAGAACACGCCGCAGATACGATATTGACTGAATCGGCGCGGTGGAGGGAATGGGACATCCATTCTCCGCCGCAAAGATAAATATAGATCGGGCTGCGTATCAGGTATGCATTTCGGTGTCGCGAGGAAGCCTTGAGGATGCATGCAAGACAAGGAGACAAGACAAATCTTGGTAAGCGAGCCAGATATGTCAAACAGCTGTCGGACCTGTCTGGACGGTGGACCCGTGGTACGGTAGCAGGTAGATCTGATGGCAGCGCATCGGAGATGGCATCAGACCCGAATCAGACTGAGGGTTTCAGTCGAGGACCTCCGTCGGAAATATTTCACCGTGAAGTACTATGCGGTTGTCTACGGTAGGTTCACGTAAAGGGGCATGAGAAGCGTTCTGAGAGGTGAACAGAGTGGACTCCTGAGAAAAGAAGTAACATGGGCGAGGCAGGTCAATGTTTAATTCAGAGGTAACTCGGTTGAGGGTGCTCGCGAGTCCTCGGGTCTCCCTGTTCGTATTCACGCGGTTGCGGCGGGGCCAGTGTGAATGACGGAGCAATATCCATGTCCGCCGACGTCCCTGTCCCCCTCAAAACTGCAAATGTCATTTAAACTCTCTCCTGCATCCTTCATGCTAACTTCGAACGCAATGCCCACTCGATACCCTGACCCCTTCGCTGACTCCGACAGCGACTCGGAGTCGGATCGTTACACTGAAATGTCCCTCGACTCCAGCGTACCCACTTCGAGGACCTCCGTGTCCTTCTCCATGCGCTCAGCCTCTCCCGCACCCTCCGTTTTTTCGGTCACCAGCTCCTTGCGCGCACAAGCCTATCGCCAGGAATATGGCAGGGGCCTCAACAACTACTCCGACGTCTATCGGCTCCCCGCCGATGAAGAGGAACTTGACCGTCTCGGTCCGTTCGATCCTCTTCTTCCCGTCCTCTCCTCTCATTCCGTCGCAGACAAGCAGCATGATTTGTTTTGCGAGGTGGTAGGAAAGTATCCCCCTCCTTTCCCAGAAATTATGGCAGACGACGGTTTCGAAGTCAAAGCTGTCCTTGACCTTGGCTGTGGCAGCGGCAGCTGGTAAGCATTCGTTTCCCGGTCCTATCGACGTCGTGTCTCTATCACCGCCCCCAGGATAATGGACATCGCGAGAGAGTTCCCTCACTGCAGTGCCGTAGCCGTTGATCTCGTTCCCATGCAGTCCCTGTAAGCCCCGTGCAGCCATGCTATATAGCCTTTCTTGACGATCTGTAGATCCATGCCCCAAAATTGCAGGTGCGTGCACACACGCGTATCACCTTTCGCAGTCTGAGCCTCGTCCCTGGATATAGGAGCGAGGTCGATGACATCAATCTGGGCCTAGAGCATTTTTACGGCGACTTCAACGCAGTCCATTGTCAGCTCATCTCCTCGGGGGCAAGTCCCTTTTCTTACCCGTCGACTGTAAGACTGTGCTTAGGTGTTACCAGATCCGCGACTATCACAATCTAATCAACCACATAAGCCATGTGCTTCGACCAGGAGGTCTCATAGAAGTTACCGAATTCCCCTTCTATTTCACAGGCTCAGAGAAAAAACAAATCCTCCCTCCCGCTGGGTCTTTTCAACCCCCATGGACACCCCTTTGGATGTCCTACGCACATCGGGCGGTCAAGGAGCGGGGTGGCGATGCAGATGCATCCCTCCACCTCCACGAATGGATATCCAACCATCCGGCGTTTGAAGATGTCGTCTATCGGGAGTTTTGGATACCTGCTTCTCCCTGGCTCCCTAAAAGCCACCCACGGTCTACTTTTTGGAACCGCATTGGAGCGACCATGAGGGACGACATCAAGGTCCGTGACCCTTCCACCGCGATGCCTGTCGGGCCTGTTACCCTGATTTTACATCTTTTCTTTCTGCAGGCATTCCTCAAGTCTGGGCGGCCACTCCTACTTGGCCATGGTCTTTCGGCGGAGTTTGTTGATGCCATGGAGCATAATGCATATGCAGAACTTGACGAGGCGATAACCCCGGTTTACGTTTTGATTCAAAATGTTTACGCCCGCAAGAGGCACTGATTATGACTATTATCTTTTCAACGAAATGGTAGCGTGGGGTTCCCTCACGGTTGTTTTTTTTTTTTTTCGACCTTTGGTTTTTTAGCATTATATCCAGTGTACTGTATCCGAATTCGCATCTGTACGATTCTACTATACAAGCTTACTACACTCTACACATATGAAGCCAGCGGGGTTCATTTATTTATTTTAAAAAAACCGACTTGTATTCAGCCGCGTTAGCTTGTCAATTGTGCCGCACTCATGCCACGCCTGGTATTTTCCTACACCATGCTTTGTGATCGATAGGGGCAATTAGATAGGCTTCACAGACAAGCGCCACAGAATATACGGGATTCTAGGTTTTGGATTCGCCGACTGTATGTAAATGTAATATATTGCAACAATGAACAGCTATGATAAGCGAAGCTGGTGAGAGCGATGACTGACCCTGGCGACACGCAGCTCCAACTTTACCCGTCGGAATTGAGCGGGTGATAAGAAAAATCACTGAGAAGCAAAAAAAAAAAAAGAGTTTGGTGGAATTTAGTTAGGATCCGAAACCCCTAAAAGCCGTCGATGCACCGAAAGCGAAGTTAAAGTGGTACAGGAACAGAATGTCCAATAGAACCTTCGTTGTGCCGCCTGTGGACACGCTAGGAAGGCGTTTTCGGAGAGCCACACCACTGCCACTTTCTGCCCGTTCTAAAATGCGTGTTGTAAGCCGCCGCTCGTTCCTCGCGAGTCCGACGCCACAGAACTGTGTTGGCTCGCCTCGAGTATACATACCGGCCGATACGGCTACAATTTTCTTGCGGTAAAGCTCGAAGGACTAGAAATATTGAAATTCTGATGGAATTTGGGATTACTCGCGCTAAGTAAGAATGACGAAACGAACTCCTTAAAATGGTGACCACGATGCGAGACAAAAATGTTTTCGGACGCTAATGAAACTCTGAAACAAGATAGTGAGTACATGGGATGCGCCGATGGCAGGACCTACCCGCTGCGTGGATTGTGACCCATCCACGGAGTCCTGAAAGCCGTGGAGTTCCTCTGCCAGCGGCATGAACCCATAAAAAAAATGCTACGGTCGATTTACCCTCAAATTTAGCGAGCGTCACACCTCCCAACGTTCCCTACTAATCGGCAATATAACTGACCGCCGTTCAATGGGATGCTCTGCTGGCAGAAGATGTCGTGTAAAAGTGGATGTCGATAAATATTACTTGGCGTAAGCTGCCCCAGTATTAACACGACATGGAGCCGCTTTGAACCTCGCTAGACAGGTTGGTGTCCTAACCACCGTGCCAGATCGACCGCGATCTTGTCTGAGAGAACAATGACGAAGATCTAAACTTCTCGCCACATCAGAAATTGAGGCAATATGATACTTGGATCGTCTTGACTCAACCGAACCGTTCAAAAAAAAGGCACCCACGACGGTCAGCTGGGTCATGGAGCGCAAGGTACAAGGTGCCAGATTCGCGTGTCCACCAAAGTCTAACCGGCGACCTAAGCAGTGCTGATCAGTACTTGGTCATTTGTCCATGATAATTGCAACCAAACATACGTCAACAAAATACCCTCCGAATAGCGTTCACTGAGCACAACGCCGGGCTCGAGTCGTTCACCATCGTCTGCCATGGCCTTCGCGTCCAAAAAAGAAGAGGAGACAGGTCTTAGCTCTTACTACAACAATAAAACCACCATCATCCAGGAGGCCCGCGTCTTCAATGACTCGCCCATCAGCCCGCGCAAGTGCAGAGCACTCCTTACGAGGATCGTTTACCTGCTCTACATTGGCGAGAACTTCACGTCGCAGGAGGCTACTACGTTGTTTTTTGGTACCACGAAGCTGTTCCAACACAAAGATGTAAGTCGACTGACACGTATTGGGAAACGCTGACGACGTACGACACAGAGTGCACTGAGACAAATGGTGTACCTCGCGATCAAGGAACTGGCGACCATGGCCGAAGATGTGATTATGGTTACGAGCAGTATCATGAAGGACATGCAACCGAATTCCGAGGTCATCTACAGACCGAATTCTATACGTGCACTGTGCCGAATCATCGATGTGAGATGCAAACATCTTGTTGTTATGGTATTTGACTCAATCTCTGTAGCCTTCCATGGCACAAGGTGTCGAGCGTTTCTTCAAGGCCGCCATCGTAGATCGGACGCCTTCTATTTCGTCCGCCGCATTGGTTTCCTCTTACCATCTCTTTCCTCAGGCGAAAGACGTGGTGAAACGATGGGTCAACGAAGCTCAGGAGGCGGTGAACGCAAAATCGTCTCCCTCTATATTTACGGGTTCTTCAGGGGGCTACCTGAATTTCGGATCCTCGGGCTCGTCGAATAGCGGATATCAACCCATACCGTCAACCAGCTATATCACCCAGTACCACGCTCTCGGTCTACTTTACCTTATTCGCCAGCAAGATAGGATGGCGGTCACGAAGATGATCCAACAACTCGGCGGCGGCAAATCTGGCGCCGGTACGACGCTCAAGAACTCGATGGCCCTGTGTATGCTGATTCGGTACGCCGCCAAGGTTATGGAAGAAGACCCAAAGTATGTAGTTTGTCGCAAAGAGGTGCGATTTTTGATCTCACCAAAATCCAAGCATGCAAAAACAGATTCTCGATCTACTCGATGGTTGGCTGCGGCACAAGAGCGACATGGTAAACTTTGAGGCAGCTCGTGCCATCTGCGAGATGAAACATGTCACTGCCTCCCAACTTACCAAGTCTATTGCGGGTTTGTTCTTTCGCCTTTGATAGAGTGATTCCTTGCTCAATGTTCTACTAGTTCTACAACTATTCCTTTCGTCCCCTAAGCCAGTTTTGAAGTTCGCTGCCACCCGCACTCTTGCTGCACTTGCCTTGACGCACCCAGCGAGCGTAGCTGCCTGTAACGTGGACCTTGAGAATCTCATCGCTGACTCCAACAGAAGCGTTGCTACCTATGCCATCACTACACTTCTCAAGGTACGGTCGTACGTGTCTGAAAACTATTCAATGTTTATGTTTCTGCAGACGGGCAATGAAGCTTCGGTGGATCGTCTCATGAAGCAAATTACGGGCTTCATGTCAGAGATCAGCGACGAGTTCAAAGTCATTGTCGTTGATGCCATCCGTTCCTTGTCCCTCAAATTTCCCTCCAAGCACGTATCCATGCTTGCCTTTCTGTCGGGCGTTTTGCGTGACGAGGGTGGATATGAGTTCAAGCGGGCCGTGGTGGAAGCGATATTCGACATGATCAAGTACATTGGAGAGTGCAAGGAGCAGGCACTTTCACACCTGTGCGAGTTTATTGAAGACTGCGAATTCACGAAACTGTCCGTCCGCATCCTCTACTTGCTTGGGATCGAAGGACCACATGCCCCTCAACCCACCAAGTATATCCGGTATATTTATAACCGTGTGGTATTGGAAAATGCGACTGTTCGTGCCGCTGCCGTTACAAGTCTTGCAAAGTTTGGCGTCAACGCCATCGACGCTGGTCTGCGCCGTAGTGTTGGGGTTTTGCTTAGCAGGTTAGTATTTTATAGCCCTTGATTGAGTGTGACCCATGACGTTTGCCAGGTGCCTGGATGATGTTGACGATGAGGTTCGCGACCGCGCAGCCATGTACGTGGGGATCTTCAAGGAGAAACAACTAGCAGATGTATACGTGAAAGAAGGTATGTTTTAACTCTTTTTACGATGACCGATGCTCAGGTTTGCAGAATCGGTATTTTCTCTGGCTGCATTGGAGTCCAAACTTGTTGCATACGTCAATGATCCCGCCGCCGCCGCCCAACCATTTGATTCGTCCACGATACCCAAAATTAGCCGCGCTCAGCTGGCAGCAGAATCTACTCGTAAGATGATACGTGTACGACATGAGCCAACCCTTACCAAATGTTTCAAGGTCCAAGTACATTGGATACAATTGCTGTGCCCACGAGAACCAATGCCTCACCGCCACCTCCGACGGCAGCGGAGACACAGTCGAGCTACGCGCAACAGCTAGCCGAAGTCGCTGAGTTTGCGGATTACGGTCCAGTTCTCAACAGCAGCGCGAAACCAGCGCAGTTAACAGAGACGGAGACCGAATACCAAGTGTCATGTGTGAAGCACATATTCAAAGAGCACGTTGTATTTCAGGTATGTGATCGAAGTGGGCGATACCCATCGTGATACTGATTCTGAGCCAGTTTAATGTCTCGAATACCCTTTCGGATACTGTACTGGAGCAGGTGTCCGTCATCATGCAGCCGCCAACGGAGTCGGGGCTCACTGAAGATTTCATCCTCACTGTCCCGACAGTTTCGTCGGCAACGTCGCCCGGTATAGTCTATGTGTCTTTTACGCGGGATCAACCAGAGGAATACGTCACGGCATCGTTCCAGTGCGCGTTGAAATTTATTAGCAAAGAACTTGATCCTACGACGGGGGAACCCGAGGAAGATGGATACGAAGACGAGTACCAATTAGAGGAGGTGGAGCTTGCTGCGGGAGGGGACTACATAATACCGAGTTATTCCTCGTTCTCGTCGGAGTGGGACCGACTGGCCTCGGGTGCAACAGCCACAGAAACGTTCTCTCTCACTGCTATGGAAAGCATCAAAGGTATGACTGAACGATGCCAATCATGGTATATGTGCATTCGCACGATAGCGCTGACTCTCACTGCCTTTCACAGCTGCCTGCGACTCGATCATTGAAATCCTTAACATGGAACCGTTGGGAGGCACTGAATCTCCGAGCTCGGCATCTGTGCACACACTCCAGTTATCTGGGTTGGTCACGGGGGGCGGTGGCAAAGTGCTGGTGAGATGCCGGATGACGTTCTCGAAAGGGCAGGGAGTTACCCTGGAGCTGAGTGTGCGTGCGGAACAGGAAAGCGCGTGTGCGCTCGTGGTATCCGCCATCAGCGGTTGACACACAGATCGTAGCATTTTGGAGACGGGGGGCTGTAGTCTGGATAGAAACGATGATGCGACTGATAGCAGTGTTCTCATGCGGCCGTCTGCCCGAAATCAATCTTCACACACCGGATGGAAATTACTCTGAGACAAACTGCCCCATGAATAAGACCGGACGGTGCAAAAGTGAAGGACTCTTATATTCTAGGCTGCATGATAACGAGCGTCGTCTGCACCCCCATTAAGACTCTTCGTCACGAAGAGAACGTGGATCGTCATCAACTGGAACGTGTCCGCTCAACGTTGATCCGTTGAGCACGAGTACATTCAATAGCCGTGGCGGTGACAAATCTTCTATCCTCCGCCAGCCATTGCGGAGCCACTAAATACAAGTCGGCAGCAGCCAGCTCAGCATCGCCCATGCCCGCCCCGCCGTTGCCCAGCCCAAAGGTCATCCATGTCAATACCAGAGGTGCTGTCATTCTCGCAGAGGAGTCCCCTGAAGTGCGTCTCCGTTTCATTGCCACTCGCACTCATTGACAGCTGTTTCACCCAAGACGCGAGACAGCAGAGGCATATACCTTCCAAACTACATCGAGCCCGTCTCTCACATCGCCGTGGACGTGCGTACACCCTCTTTGTCGTCGTCGCAGCAGATTGACGTTGTGCTAGATCGGTGGTTCCTTGGCGAAAGTAGTCTATTTTACGCGCTCGCCCGAAGAGCCGCCCTCGCCACCCATTGCTGCGACCCAAGGCAGTGCTTCTGAACCAAACGGCCTCTCCGCCTCGACGGTAGACTGGGCGTCCTCGAGCCCGTCCCGCTCGCCGCCCATCCCACCCAGCTCATCCCACACGCGCAATGGCACCCTCACGCCTCTCGTGCTCGAGTCGCACGTAAACGGCAACCAAGACACTCTCGACACCGACCTGCTTCGTTCCACGATCCTCCAACGCACGACGCGGGTGCATCACATACCCGGTGGATCCATCAACTTCGAGCGCTTCGAAACCGGCAATATAGCCAGCCTCATTACGTTCATCTCTGACCTCATAAGCCGCTCTGCCGTCGCTAACGGCGTGTCCATCGAGGAGATGCGCCGGGGGGTCAAAATCATGGCGACCGGGGGCGGGGCGCACAAGTTTGGGGAGCTGTTCGAGCGGGAGCTCGCCGTCGAGGTGCGGCGCGAGGACGAGATGGAGTGTCTGATCGAAGGGATGAAGTTCATGGCGATGATCCCGGAGGAGGTGTACTACTTTTCCGACGAGCTCATCTCGGAATTCTCCCACCCAGGCACCACCGGCAGGGGGGCGGCGGACGGTGGTGGGGGACATGGACCGGTTACGGTATCGACCTCGGCCGATCAGGTCGCGTTCGAGCGACCGTCTCCGAACCCGCCCACGTACGCGATCATGTTCGAGAGGGAAGAGCAACCCTCGGCGCAGCTGCCGTGCCTGCTCGTCAATATTGGTTCAGGGGTGTCCATCATCAAGGTAGATGCGGACGGCACGTTTGAGCGTGTGAGCGGGACGAGTTTGGGTGGCGGTACCCTGTGGGGCTTGTTGAGCCTTCTTACCCCTGCACGGACGTTTGATGGTGAGTCAATCTGAACGTGGGTTTAGTTGACCGACCGTCATTTAACCTTTTTGTTTTCTTGGCAGAGATGCTGGCCCTGTCGGAAAAGGGGGACAATGCAACGGTAGACATGCTCGTTGGGGATATATACGGGACGGATTACACCAAACTTGGACTCAAGTCGACGACGATCGCAAGTTCGTTTGGCAAGGTGTTCAAGCATGCGGGGGAGGGAAGAGAGGGAGGTGAACGCGGGACGTTCAGAGCGGAAGATATCAGCCGAAGCCTGCTCTATGCGGTGTCGAACAACATTGGGCAAATTGCGTGCGTGATGACCGTTCTGGGATATTGAGTGAGTGACATGTAGACTAACGGGCCGGGTATCCAGGTACATGAACGCGGAAAAGTACGGCTTGGACAGGATCTACTTTGGGGGTTGCTTCATTCGCGGTAAGTTGTTTATGAGCGTGGCTGGATCAGCGCTCATGTCGGTGTAGGACATGCAACCACTATCACTACGCTTTCGTATGCGATACGATTTTGGAGCAAGGGTACGAAGCGGGCGCTATTTTTGAGACACGAAGGGTTCTTGTGAGTGTTGTTTTGGGCATGATTGATTTGCTATGGTTATTGAGAGTGACGTTGTGCAGGGGCGCAATTGGAGCATGGATCAAGAACATCGATACAGAGGAAATCCAGGGGGGATCAGCGGACACAGTGTCCTCATGATTCGGCAGATTACAGCAGCGCTGTTTGTGAGCATTGCACCCTTCTCACACAGCGATAATTACGAAGAGCTGGATAGCCCACGAGGTAACCAAATGGAGATGGATTTCCCATCAGCACTATAAATACCCGATATACTCTCACTGTATGGATGCTTGCAGAGACCCTTATTTATACGTAGGATGGGGAAGCTGAAGCGTCCATGTGTTGTAATCAGTTACGTTAGGGTTGGCATCTACGTGTATTGTAGCAAGTGCACAGGAAACATGCTCGGTTGAGACGAGCCTGATGAGATCTGGCAGGAATGATTTGGCAAGCTGGGGGACGATCAATTGGGACTGTGCCAACCCTGAGTGCTGTTTCTTAATCCAGACTCATCATGGGGATTGGATCTATTTGTGCTGTCAGCGAGCATTACACGACCCGTTCTACAGCCGCCAGAGAGAGAGCGAGATGGAGATTCGGGGCATCGATGGGCACCGAGGGGAGAATAGAACACGGACACGAGGGGAACGCACGAGGGCAAGCATGGTGGTGATGTCAAGCAGGATATGAGCCAGTTTTGGGCGTGCCAGCTGGTTGCAGAGAGAAATGAAATGAAATTGGGATCAGATAGGTACGATGATGTAATCACTATTACGCCACGTGCAACTACCTCGGACTCGTGAAAGAGAAAAAAAATAAAGGTGGAGGGTATATGCATGGCAGGACGATGGGGAGGCATCGAGAGAAGAAAACAAGGGTGGAGATGGGGGGGGATCTGTCGGGAGGGAGGAGAGGGACGTAGCGTTAGCGTGTGAATATATTGAGCCTGTTAGCACAGAGTTGTTTAAAAAAGGTGCCGATATGGAATATTGCCAGAGCTCGATATACAGAGCCTTTGTCATGTCGCAAGCTTGACTTTTCTCTTTCTCCTCTGCACCACTACATGGACCACCACCGCCGTTCGTCCCCGTCTCCCACAGCAAAGCGGTCCACCCACCACAGGCCGGCACACTCGCCGCGCCCCTACAGCAGTGCACCGTATGATGGCGACGACGACAGACCGCCCGTCGAGGAAAAGCCATCTGCGAGGAGGTCCGAGAAGCACCACGACCCTGACAATCCAGACAAGTCCTCCTCCAAGAAACCCCGTCATCGCCACAGCCCCGTGCAGCTCGCCGCCCTCAACGAGCTCTTTGACAGGATCGAGCACCCCACTATAGACGAACGCACGGAACTCGCTGAGAAGCTTGGAATGTGAGTTTCCTTTTTTGGAAATATCTGTCGTCTTATCAATATCCCTTGTCTTGTCCGTTACTATCGCTTCAGGGAACCAAAGACTGTCAACGCTTGGTTTCAGAACAAGCGCGCATCCACCAAGAAGCGAAACAAGACGTCCCCGCCAGAACAGCCCCACCAACCCGAACCCCCGCCCCCGTCCTCCAAGCAACCGCTCCCATCCAACCTCCCCTCCATACAAAACCTACTTAATTCCACACACACTACGGCATCGCTTCCGCCACACTCTTCTCGCTCTCAGGCCCGCAAAGCCAAACAGAAGGATCTCCATCTCAACGACCACATCCTCGCAGACCCCCTCGTCGGCGTGTCCCGCACCACACAGGAAGCCGCCCTCGAGAGCTCCTTCTTTGCTGGTCCATCCGAGTACTTTGGACAGGATCGCTTTGTTTTGTCCCACCATCGTGGGCGTGATGCCGAATACGGGGCTGTGCCTCAATTACGTAATTCTGACTCGGACCACATGCTACCTGATACGGAGGGCCGTTTCGTGTCCGAGAATGATGGTCTTCCGTCCAGAAGGGCTCGCAACGACGTAGCAAGAACGCGCACCTCTCCTGAACAAGCAGAGGAACTCCGCCGTGCGTACGCCCTCAATGGTCGTCCAACACCCGACCAGAGGCAGAAACTCGCTGACAAAATCGGCATGTATGTCATGCCGTTCACAAACCTTGTTTCGCGTGGCTGACCAACATTTTAGGCGTTTGGAGAGCGTCACAAACTGGTTCCAAAACCAACGCAGTCAAGCAAAGAAACACAGAGAAGGCTCATTCGTCCCCGATCTCCCTCCTCGACAACCCCCCGCCGCCGGTGATGGTCCGCCGGCCTCCCTTCCACCCCGATCTCACCACCCGTCCCTTATGATCCCAGAACGTGATCCTCGTCATGCATTGCCGAAGCTCTCGTCTGCAGGGACCGATGATTACCGCGAGGTTTCTACCCCTCGCAGTAGAATGTCCCTTCCTCCCTCTCTCAGCTCACGCATGTCGTCCCCCCGAATGCGTAAAGGCACCCTGCCTTATCCCAAGAGCCCGAAAGACCTTCACATCGGCGAAGGTAAACACTATGATAACACTAGTGAGAGCACCAAGGTCGAGGACAGTCTGCCACGTCCTCGACGATCCCGTCCGGAGCCACATCAGCTCGATGCTTTGAAGAAGCTCTTGCAACGGACGCTGACCCCTTCAATAGAAGAGCGAAGCGCGCTCGCAATGGAGATCGGCATGTGAGTGCACGTCTCAGTAACGGATCCGAACATGTCGCTGATTTTGCCTTAGGGACATTGGCAAGGTGACGAATTGGTTTCGTAATATTCGCCAGAATGCCCGTAAGCGTGGAAAGCGTACGAGGACCTCTGCTCCAAGCGCAAATTCCCATGAACACGATGTCTCGTCCGGATCGTCCGTGTATGATGATGACGACGCCATGGACCTCGTCTACGAAGACATTGTAGACCAAGAGATGGACGATCGAAGTGAAGACGAGTACCAGGAAGCTGTCACGCCATTCACTGATATATCGTCATCGCCACCTCCCAACAAGCGACCGAGATCGCATGTGCCTGTCGACGACGGAATGGAACCCATGGATGTGGGTCTCGTGGAGCCATCTGGTTTCCAAGACCTTAAAAAGGCCGTTGGAATGGCCCCTGTCCGTGGAACCGGCGACTACGACCTGGGTGCTGTGACATACTCTGGTGTTAAAATTGAAGATGCGCTGTTATTGTTGAGCTTCCATCAGCATGCTGTTCATTAGCCGTGTAGGTGTGTCATCAGCGTTCGCACGCATTTGGTATCTCAACTGATACGCGAATGCAGCCTCCTGATGTGCTTGCTTTTGGTTTCGTCATCCTGTATTACCATTCATTTTCATCGTTTGTCACGTTTTAATGCCAAAACCTGCACGTCGATGTGTTTGTGTAATCCCCCTGCAGCATATCCGTTATTATTGATTAATTGTTCACTTTTTATTTATTTCCTTGTTCTTCAGCCGACCGCATTGTGAACCATACATCGAATGCTGCCTGCATTTTCTCGTTTGCATTCTACAGAACTCATCTGTGTTACTTAGCGCGCGCGTCTCTTTTACGCTCCATCATGTAGATAAATCCATCTTGAAACTAAATAACAGCCTCTTACGTATCGACAATATGTTGAACGAACGTTATACCGAATTGCGTCTCGCGCTCCGCCCCTTTCTCGCCGCCTTGCTCTTTTCTGCGTTCGGACCGTCGATGGACAGACCAGGCAGCTTCCCGTCTTCCTCCCAGCGATCCAGTATCTCGACCGCCGCCCGGTATCCCTTCTTCTCGATCTCGTCGTACTTGCCGAATTGAAGCGTGCCGTACTGTAACGCGTGTAAAACGGTGCTCTCGTCGGTAGCTCTCGTGCGCGCGTTCGCTCACCTCTTGAACCGGCATCTGCATATACAAACATCCGCGCGCCACCTTGGCCTCTTCCAGCGTCCGGACGCTCGACACGCTATCAGAGAAGTGTCACCATCAGCATCAGCGCAGATCATCATCGCACAGAGACGGGGAAGAGGGAGGGGAAGACGACAACTGACTAGGCCAATCGACTCTGTATCTCGGGTATCGCCGGTATGTTGCGCACGTTCGAGAACGGGTTCCATCTGTTCAGGACGAGCGACCATCCGGACAGGGAGTCACCAAAGTTTCGGGGCGAGTTGTCTTCCGTCTGCAGCGTCCCGTCTCGTCAGTGTTTGGTGGAAGTGGTAGGGAAACGAGAACGACGTACCGCACCGACGTCGGCGGCGAAGACGACGCTCGCACCCATCGAGAACATGGTGGATACCTGAAAAGAAAAATGTGTGTGTTTGGGCTCAGGGAAAACGTGGCGTTACGCACGGGCAAGTTATCCACTGTGATGGTAGGCAAAGTCAGTGCGGCACGGGGAAGACGAGAAAGAACGTACGATAGCCGCCATCGACGAGCATGCTGCCATTGTCACACAAGGGAGGCAGCAAGCCAGCCAAGGTCATCGAGGCACCTGTTGAACCGACGACGTCAGCGATGGCATAAACTAGGTCCGACAACGTACGGATAAATCTCCAAGCATAACCAGTCTCGTGGATCTCCATGCGCGACGTATTAATATTAGTCGTATTGCAATAATATGGAAGCCACATGTCTTCGATATGAAGGTCATAGAAGGCCTGAATTTGTTTAGCACGCCTCTGTAGAAAGAACAACACAACTTGCTTTGTAGATGGCGCGATTGAACTCGTGTCCCTGTTTCAGAGATGATTCACTCTGGCTTCGTCTTGGATGTGAACACACCCACCGTCGTGTAAGCCACCAGTGGATAAGTCACATCGGACAATACCCTCCAGACATTGCTCATTCGACCGCTAAATTGTTTCGCCCGACTTGCCGTCATAATTATGTCACAGTCCCTGGCATATAACCCGGCAATGAAAGAACCGATGCTCGTTCCAGCAATGTAGTCGATGGGGATACCTCGCTCCTCCAGCGCACGGATGACACCCTGAGGCGAAATCAAATTGGGTATCTCCATGGAGCCGGCAGAACTCACAATATGCGACAAGCCACGCGCGCCACCGCCCCCGAGCACAACTCCGACTGATCTACCACAAAGTCGTCGGGCGAGTCGCGAAAAATCGTTGACCATGGGCTGTCGCTGAGGACGTGCATGTGCTCGCACGCCTCGGTACCGCTGTATACCACTCTGAACTTTGTCCTTGAGGTTCTTGAACGCAACGACCGCCTGGGGATCTTGGGGAGGTAATGGGGAAACCTTCGTAAGAGGCAAAACAAGACCCTGGATAATTGAATTATCAACGTT
>JBBPUI010000211.1:0-29633 GCA_038094615.1 Heimioporus aff. retisporus | reverse complement strand
GACGAGTACGCATCCGAGATAACGCGTAACGTCGGACTTGATTTGGACGGCTGGACACAAGCCGTCGGAGGTTTCGGCGGTGCGAGTGGTTCGAGCGACCGCGTGAGAAACTGCTCTCGCTTCTTTGAACGCCGTGGAATGGGCATGGCTTGAACGGGTAAGGCGAGGAAGCGTCCTTCAGGATCGGTGTCCGCGAAATACGCAATCGGTTTTTCCTTACATATCAGTGACGTATCGTGTCGTTCACATGGCGGAGAAGGGGACGTCGAAACGTAGTGCGGATACTGTAAAGGAACGAAATAGGTAAGTCAGCCCTGCTTCCATTGACAGCCAGGGCAATGAAGGAGCTCACGACGTCGAGCGGCAGCGCGATTCTCGCGGCCAAGGGCCGAGTGCGTTCGAAACTTCCTGGATAGTCCCGTTCCAAAGGAGGGGGAAAGGCACGTTCATTGTCGCACTTGAATGAACGCGTACGGGATCGTCTCCGTTTGTGCGAACCAGGTGCCGTAACTTCGTCGCGTACAGCATCCGCCCAACAGAGCTCGGAGAAACATTGGACAGGCGAGAGAAGCAGCTCCTCGTCGAGGGCATCTAAGCAAGAGACGTCCAAGTCGACGCCGCATAACGCGCAGTCGTCCGCAACAGACATGAGGCCGGGGCTAGTGGCAGTAGCATTGCGCAAATCTAACGCGCTCTCGTCCTCCTCACCCCCTTTGGAGTCCTGATCGTACATGCCGTCTGGAGGAGCGAGCGGTGAGGGAGGAGCGCTGTTGGACCAGCCATGTGCCGACTCAAAAGGCGTATCGGCAAAAGAGGGGGGGCATGGCCTTGGAATAACAGCATCAACCGGGCTTAGACAAAAGTTCAACTTGAGACATTGTCAGCGGGAACAATACGCATGACAGGCATGATCGAGAAATGGACAGACCGGCGAGTCGGGAACAAGGTCGTCTAGACTAATGCGTGCGGATTTCGGGAACGAGAGACGTTTGGGGACATATTTGTCTCCGCCGGGCGTGAACCAGTCGACAGAGAAGCTTGTCTTGTCAAAATCCATTTTTCAACAAAGAGGCGAAAAAGAAATATCAAATGAATGGAAAGAATCAAACAGACTAAGACGCCTGTGAGGAAGACAATAGGGAGGATCCTCTGAGGAGAGGGCGGTCAGAGGGATCTTACACACGCGCAATTGTTCTAGCTCTTAAATAACGGTAGTCAATGTGACAGAGCAGATCGTCTTCATTTCAGCATGCGAATTCCGCGTAACGTAACTGCGTTCCGCTTGGAAGTCACCATCATGATCAGAAAAAATATTAAATTGCATTAGCGGTCTCAAGGGGGCTCCAAGTAGATCGTAATATTCTATATGCACTGATGGAGATATCACACCTTGACAATTATGGGGTACGGCGATGACGCCCTTCGTCGCCCGCACCTCACCTGCCCTTTCTTCCCTGGCTGGACCAAGACGTTTCTGCCTGATCTCGCGCCTTTCTTCCCCCGCTTACCTAAACCATACTTCTCGAACAAATCCTTCGGAACGCATCGTAGGCTAATTTCCATCTCCTGGGAGAAGTGACAGCAGCGCGTCTGAAGCGGCAAACGATACGATTGATGCAGTGCGAATTTAAACCCCGTGGGCTGCACGCGTGACGGTGAAGCGAGAATGATACTCATGTCAATCTGGATAACTGTACATTTACCGTGTCTTCGTTCTCGCCCGGCTCTTCGTCAAGACGAAAAGTGTGAGTGCATAGAAGGTGCGTGACTGGTCGTTTTTCTCAGCTTGACCACAGACCCCTCGCTCCGATAGCATCGGTACAGTGGCCGGTGTTAGGCCTACATCCGTGAATGGCTTGGCGACATGACTTGCAAGTAGCGTCGCAGGCTTGGTTCTCGTGATCAGTTTCGTCGACTACATGTACTCTCATGGCCCGGACGGTCACATTTTTCCGGGCCCTTTGAATGACTGCACCTGGACGTCGAAACCGAACTCGCTTCGTGACGAAGGTGCTTGCTGCGATTGCAATATGCGGACGAACAGCAACCCTTGCTTCTTCGATGGCGGGCTCCTCTGCCGGAAGAAGCTCCAGGTGTCTGCCCTAGCTGCCGGGCATTCCAGACCAAGTTTACTTACCCTTCAAGGGCTCCAACGTCCAACGACGCATCGAAATTCCGATACCTGCTAATTTTGTCCTTATACTCGCCTTCTGGAAGATGCTCCTCTTCAGCATCATCGCCTCCGGCAATGCGACCCTAAGTTCACGTGCATAATCCTATTCCCTACCACCCTCTCTCACTAGGCAAGACCGCCATGTATTGCTCACTCGGGTCTAGTATCATCTCGTGTTCTGACCCTGGTACCGCGTTTGCATCGGGGCCCGCTGTTAGAAAGGTAAGACGTGCACTATCATTGCCGCCACGGCCCACGCTAATTTCCACTCCAGTGTTGTCACTTTGCCAAGAATGGTCTGGTTGATATCTTACCTTCCATTGCTTGGGCCGCTCTTCTGGACCCTGGTCAGGTCCGCAGCGGCGTTGGCACTGACACAGCTCTCTGGCCGGCCTTCTACACTCATAATGGCCATCTAAAGCCACCCAAATAACATCCCGCCCGTCGCATTCATATTTCTAGTTGCGATGTGCACTGCGCTGATAACCGTGCCCTTTTTCCCTGTCACGATTCATCCTCCCGCGCCCCAATCCCGCGTGAACGTGTCGACGCCCACTCTCGTTCCATCGCAACGTTGTCACCACCCCCGATCCTAATCCTTCCATGTGTCCCCCTGAAGCTGCTGTTCTTACCCCGGTTATTATGCATGCTTTTCAACTTCTGTTCTCTGCAGTCCGTAGTCTCACTATATCTTGCGCCAATGTTTACTCCCTGATGTGCGCATGCATTCTTGTTCGTGCATTAACCCATAATGGATGCTTCTTCCTTCTTGCTGTTTTAATGATGGTAACAGACCGCAATACCTGTCGGCGCGCCGCACGCCCATAAGCGGAGATCTGGCGGAGGCTATGCGGGCCCAGTGACCCGGTCATGGAGGTGCCAGGGTACGATTGGAGTTCGGATCAGGAAGGGTATTGGTCAAGGCAAGTACCAGTCTGATGAAAAGGCAGTGATATGTGGGCGAAACGGGCCGCATTGCTAGTGTGTGTGTGAGTGGGTGGGCAATAGTACAAAAGTCGGTGCGTACTAGGGTCGGCGCTATACCTCTGATCGCACAGGGCACAGCAACAGGTGGCGTGTTCGATTTCGATCATCCTACAGTATCACCGTTGATCTTTACGTTGGATGCCGTTATTGACTGACAGGAGAAAATTCTTGCATAACAGTATTGTCGCAAAGTGTTACATACCTTTTTCTTTGAGCCTGTGACTGTTCTGAGGGCAGTGCGGATCGTTTGGACATCAAGATTACTTGTGGTCAGTGAGTTGTCAATGTCATTCTCCACCTTTCCTTCTATTTATAAGAGTCTCGACTCGACTAACTTTCAGCAATTGTCACCTGTATACTATAACATGATTGTACCACTCTGGATATGCACTAACAATTTAGGTGTTCAAAGAGTAAATGCTGATGTATGACTACTGTATCACTCGACTTGTGATGATTGGATCACATGGTAAACATATAGCTTGACCTGAGAATGCTGTTCTAGGAACAGTGAAGGAATATGGCCATTAAAGCCATACATTAGATTTCTCAATCATGATACTGGGTTGACAGTTCATGTTCAGCTTCATTTGCACCATTGTCAATGGTATTATGAAAAGACTGATGCTAGCAATACTCTAACTACAATAAATAGTCTCAATAATCAAGGCACCAAATTCACATTTCTTTCTTGCACACCTGGGACATCATTTGAGTTGAAGAGGACAGAGAGGGGAGTACCAGATAATGGCACCTTCAGTGCAAGCAAGAGTCACTGCTTCCCGGAAGGAGCTCCAGAGCCTCGTCGAATGTGAATAGTTTGCCAAGTATGTATAATCCAGTATAGTTCATCTAGATGGTGGGGTGTGGTGCCATTGCCATCCTGTGAAATCTTCTGAGTTGTTTTGTGGGGATCAAGCCTTGTGGAACCGATCCCTTGAATAGATTTACGTGCGGTGGCAGCCTGCCGGGAGAGGAGTTGCGAACATTGGGCAACTACTCGACACCATTCCTTCTTTGGCCAACCACATTCGAGCTCGGGATACTGACCGAGGGATTAATAGACAAGCCTCTCAATGTCCCTGTCGACGCCCTCGTCAAGAATCTGGCCCATCTATTCATGAGAAACTGGATTCAGGGCGTCGCTTTCCGGGCGAGACGCAACAAGGAGGCAAAGGTTCCCCAGTAGGGTGTTTCCAGATATCTTTGTGGAGAGGACCCGCAGAAGCGTGTTGACGACAGGCCTGATTACCGCTCTCGTCATGGGCGTCTATGGCGATGACCAACGGCCAAACAGTACGGAGGCCGAGGTCGACGATAGGACGTTCGATTTGCTCCACGTCCGAAATGCTTGGTCGTCTGTAACGACCCCCCTTCGTACTGCGGATCATGAACTATGATAGCACAGGCCGCGCGCCACAGCACTAAAAAAAAGACTTCCCAGATCCCTCCCTCGCGGCGTCCGTACCAGAGTAGACGATACGACGATCCCAGCCTTCTCTGTCCATCGTGCTACAAGTCGAGCGATCGCATTGTACTGCGCGACCGCGGGACTTGCCCGGTCCTGCTGCGCCGGCGAGTTGAAGGCACGCGCGCGTGGTTACACACCCTCCGCGGAGTTGCTCTAAAACATCGCGAGTCTCGCGGACGAGGTTCCCCGCGAGCGCGAGGCAAACGCACCTCCCTCGTCCTGCGCGTGCCTAGCCCCCGAAGGCACGCGGAACGTCGTTTTAGGCCCAACGGCTTCTGTAGCGAATCATGGCCGTGGTAGTACAACCTACCGGCGTGCTCCACGGCGTTCGTTTAGACCCGTGGCAGTAGATCGTTTCCTACCGAGCCCGACAGCTCAGAGTGCCAGTGCTCGAATGAAGTCCTAAGCGCGGGCCGCATGACGCCTGCGATCGGAGCGAAAAGCCTGGTCCAGGGTTCGTGATGATGACACACGCCCCACTGGTTTCAGGCCAGACGTCAAACCCAGCAAAGCAGTGAAACGCACCGCGGTCACTCCCCCCCACACACACATGCGAACGGGTTTCCGATCGAATGGCGCATCGCCGCACGTCCTGTCGACGGGTGACGTTTACTCAGACAGGACCTGGGCCGTGAAATTTCGCCGAGGGCGACCCTTCTCGTTCTCGGCCGCCTCGAGATATGGAGTGCTGGAATGGTCAGTTCCCACCATGGGTCATGTTCGCCGGACGAACGTGGCCGGGGAGGACCAGCGCCGGGTCTCATCTCCGTGACTAATTGTGATTGTGTGTCTGTGGTCGGTTAGTCGGTCATGAGCAGATGGAAAAGGCTGTGGCGGAAAAAAAGACAATTAAAGAAGGATCCAACTTTGATAAGGAGAATGATGGATCTAGTACACGCGGCCGGAACAGAACAGCATTGTCGTCCGACGATCGCCATCCTTCCGAATTTAGTTTACTGTACTTCTAAGATCCGATTCATCAAAAAACAATCATTTCAGTGGTCACTGTTATTATGATAACGAACACGCTCGCAGTTCCAAAGAATAAATCGAAATAGACGCCTTGACTTAGGGTAACGTATATGCCGGTGATATATACAGTCCTCGGAGAGCAGTAGTTAGAGGATAGCATCGAGAACAAAGCCAAAGGCCCATGTCACGATAGCGATAAGGAAACGCACGGGTCAAGCGAACGTGGGGATGCGGGATACGCCAGGAATGGACACACTTCCTACAGAATGTAAGAGAAAGGGTATGTGTCAAGGGAAAGTCGAATCAGAGAACGGAAAATAATCACATTGGAATGAAAAGGAAAGGGGAAAAAAGTAGATAAAGTAACGCAAAGTATAGACGGTCGCGAAAGTCAAGTGAATAAAGAGAGAGTCAACCAATAGCCCAAACGTTCATCACGTCTCTCCGATATCCCCACTCCACTCGGGTAACAAACGATGGAATTGACCTACACCATATCAGGGAGGTTCCGTGTCCGAGCTGGGGGCCATAATCGAGAAAGACGGAATTCCGGAGCCAAACTGCTCTCATCCGCTTTTGGTTAGACGACTTTACAAGCTTTCGGTTGATTTTGTGGTTTTGACCGCGGCGACAGGGGAGAGATAGAGACCGAGGGGCGACGCATATGTTAGGGAAGAGAAAGAGGGGTATCAAGTGGGATGCAATTATCGTCCGTAGTGAGCTTCGCGCCAATGCGTCAGTTCGCTCCATTGACGCCTTCGTGCTCTTCGATGCGCATTTCCGGGATTTCAGGACCTGGGCCGGCAACACCGTTCTCGTCACCAATCCCATCCACCACACCAATCCCATCCTCTTCCACACCCTCGCCAATCTCATTCATGCCTCCACCCGCCCCGTTCGTGTTGCCGCTCGCAGAGCGCCTCGAGCCGCCTTGTGGTCCAGACCGTGGTGGGTTAGCGCACCGGTCCTTGCCATGAGCGATGCGTAGATTAGCATAATCTGGTTTATTCTTCACACCGTCAATTGCTTTGATGGCGTTGGAGATGTTAGTGAAATTGACAAATGCGCAGTTCCTGCATCACGGTTGGTTAGTCTCGTGGTTTAAACGGGATCAGTAGCACGCACTTTTCCTTCAGGAAGTTGACGAGTTCGATATCGCCGTACTCCCCAAAGTCTCGCTTCAATTTCTCTTCGTTAAACAACTCAAAGTCCTCGATGTTGCCAATATACACGTTCCGAGTAGCGCCAGAGTGTACAGCCAGAGCTAGAGACGGCGGAAGGGGACCCGAGTTCTTCCCCCAACCAATCTTGAGGCGACGATTGTTGAGTGTCAAGCCCTGATACGACGACACCTGATAGAATGTGAAAGCAGCGGCGGGATCGACAAATGTCACAAACTGGATATATTGTTACTATCAAAAAACCCCGACCGCCATGACAGTGACAGGAGTGACACGCACCGCAATATGCTTATCTTGCATGTACCGCACACTTTGCAAGACACCTCCCCTGATGGCATTGCAGAGGTCCTCCGTCGTTGTTTCCGGGTGGATGTTACCCAAGTACACTGTTCGGTTGAGGCCTGGCATCCCCGGCCCAGCGGCCATGCCCATTCCGTCCGGCGAAAATGCAGCATAAGGAGAGAACGGACCAGCGAATGGGTTCGGGGCTCCAAAAGGTGCCGCAGAATTGGGCGAGAGGGCCGCAGATTGGACGAGCGACTGTGCTGCGGCAGCCTGAGCGGCTTGGGCGGCAGCCTGCTGTGACTTGGGGATATATGCGCATCTGTCCTTGCCGTAGTTGACGCGCTTGCCCGCCCAGGCCGGTTCTGTAGGTAGAGTGTTGACCACCTACGATGCGTAGCTCATTAGATCCACCAAAGAACTGCGCATATACGCAGCACACACCTTTGTGGCCACCGAAATGCTCAAGAAATGTACAAATCCGATGTTTTTATCCCTCACAATCTTGACTTGATCGATCAGTCCAAATCGGCTAAGCTCGTCTCTCAACATCTCCTCCGTCATTCCTTCATCAAGTCCGCCTAAATAAACATTTCTGCTCGCATTACTCTGTTGGATGGCGAGCTGCACTTGAGCCGGGACGGGTGAAGGTTTTCCCCAACCAATCTTGAGTTCCTGGCCGTGTAGGGACAGCTTTTTGATCGTCGCGTCGGCATGGAAAGAAGCCGCCGTTTGACCGTCCAAGAAGGAAAGGAATACACAGGATTTCTCGGGAAGCACGCGGATGGACTCGAGAGGTCCAAAGTGAACGAGGTTGAGGAGCTCGTCGACAGATGCGGTTGCGGGCAGATTTCCAACATAAACAGTACGCGCGGTCGCGTTGGGGCCACCAGAAATGACTGCGGACAGGGCAGCAGGGGAATACGCGCCAGGTGTCGGCGGAATATTGACGTTTAATGACGGTAAGCGCGGTTGCTGAGAAAAATTCTGTCACCAAAGCATGTATGAAAACGACGTGCCTGCAAACGGCATGAAAGCTGACACACCTGACCAAAGTTGCCTGACTGGCTCGAATACGGGAAACCACCCAGCATGCTCACGCTGGGAAGGCCGATACCAAGCATCCCATAACCAAATCCACCGGCGCTGTATGGGCTATTCCCGTTACCCTGTGCCTGGCCAGTGTGTTGCTGTTGTTGAGCGAATCCACCCGCGGTGTGGGGACTCATCTGTCCACCCATCGCCATGTGCTGACCATTGACGGCCGTGTTGATGCTGAGGGAGGGAGTAGAGTACAGTGCGTTGGGCGTAAACGCGGGGGAAGAACTAGGTTGGAATGACTGGGAAATTGATGCTTGGGGACCATATCCGTAGTTGGCGAATGCGTCCCGATTGGAAACGTTTGTACCAGAATTGGCAGGTGCGGCGAGACCGGTGGAGGAACCGTTGAGAGAAGTAGGAGACCAGCGGGCTTTTTTGGCATCTGGACCACCGACGGAATCCAAAGACCTCTGTTGGAAGACGTAAGATGGGTGGTGAAACGAAAGAATAGAGAAAACAGGCCTTCATCATGTCGAGGTCAAAACCGTAAGAATAGTGACTTGCAAAGGCTGTTTGAGAGTCGTCCATTGTGCAATTGTGGATATAATGGAGATCCGATTGCGGAGAAAAAGGAATGGAGAGAGTGAATTGGCAACGGCGAAAAGTCGTTGAAAGAAGATTCGACGAATGATAATGAAACAGACAAGAGGTAAAGTTAGAGAAAGAACGACCTCAGAAAACAGAGGAATGGATAGGGAGCGTGTGGGACGTGGTCTGGGAAGATATGCAACGCGAAGGAGGAAAGAAGCGTCAAAAGAGCGATTTTTCAACCAACTTTTGAACACTTCTGGGGGATGAGACAAACGAGTGTGTGTGTGCCGAAGGGAAGGGGAGGCGAAGAAGAAAAAACACGCACAAAAAGCAGATATAGAGGGGGAGAGAAGGTGTGCTGTGCTTATAGATAGAGGTAAAAGGTTGGTAAAGGGTTAAGGAGAAGACCAAGATTGACGAGATCAGAGCCCACGCCCTAGAGACGAGAAATAAGGAGTGAGTATGTCTCGAAGCGAACGATGGATATTATCGTCAATTAAGAGCCGGCGGGGCGATGCAACACCGGGAAACGAAGAAACGAGACTCACGTCGAGAGAAAACGGACAAGGACGACGAGGAGGACGAGAACGAACAGCAAACTCGTCGAGCACTTGAACACTCCTCAGACCGGACAAGTGAGAAAAAAAAATAAAAGACGACAACAACAGCAGAATTTAGTTTTTTTTAGTTTTTATTTTTTGTCAGATAACGACCGTTAACGTTGCAATCATGATCCACGTTTTTTTCACCACGCACAGACCCGTTAATTGCTAAATATAACGTATTATGTAATTACCCCTTCCCACAGCCGCGCCTCCTCCCGCCGGGCCAGCGCCGTGTCCCGCCCGTCCGTCGCCGCGTCCGCCCCCAGCTCGGCCTCCAGCGCCTCCTCGTCCGTCTCGTCCAGCTCGGTCTCCTCCGGGTCCGCGCTCGGACCCCGCCGTGTGCGCGTCGCCTCGCGCTCGTACGTCCGTGAGAGACTCGCCAGCGCACCCACCTTCCATCCCGGTGGTGCGCGGATAAGCGGAGTGTACACGTCCCGATGGGGCGAGAGTCGAGGCACCTCGGCAACCGCTTCGACGTCGCGATCATCCTCGGTGGCTTCTCCAGGGACGACGCCCAGCGATTCCAAGTACTCCTTATGGCTAGTGTAGTGTGCACCGATGGCTGCTACCGCATGCTCGACCGCAGCCACGGTGATCTGTCAGGTACCCAGTTAGACTACCCAGCGCGGTACAATTTCGACCCACCTGATCCCCCTGTCGCCACACCTGACTCCGCTGCTTCAGCCTTATGTCCCTCTCCCGCCACACAATCGCCCTGTGCACAATGTCCGTCACGAACGAGACCGTCGCACCTTGTAAGTGTCGAATCAGCTGGGCATCGATGGACTCCGCTATCGCCGACCCGTCTTCCTCTTCCTCTCCTCGTGCGAGGGAGGCGCATAACCTAGTGCGCACATAAGTCGCGAATCGAAGCCACCGCGAAGCAGCAACCCACCCCATCAGCTTCCCCAGCGCCCCCAGGTTCAACAAATCCATTTCCTCTCTCCCAAGATACTTCGCATCCACGCCCAACTCGGCAAATTGTGCTTTCAGTTTGTACGGAAGCGTTAGACCTCCTTTGTTCTTCTTGCGCGTGTTCTCCGTTTCCCTCTCGGCATCCGAAGGTGCCTCGGAGCATGCAACAGAGGGCGAAATGACCGGACCCTCAACCGACTCCGACTTGGCTTTCTTGCCCGGTCTCAGTTTTTCTATGCCCAAGTCAACCATGCCTTCAGGTGCTGTGCCGCTTTCGCGAAGCGACGCTCGTTTTCGGCGCATGTAAAGTCGCTTTTGGATCCGACGGCGTGATCGAGGTGAAAACAATGCCAAGTTCGAGTCAACGTTCGCGGGTGGGTCCGGCTCAGTGATGGCCAGATCCAGCCCGAGTGATGGACGCCGAGGGACGTCATGCGACGAAGACGAAGGTGCACAATTTGCCAAAGCACTCTGAGTCGGCGAGGCGCGACGTTCCGCAGGTTCGGACAACGCCAACAGCACCGGGTCGATCACTGCGTCAGACAAAGACTCGGTAGCAACCTGAGCATTTGATGGCCTCGGCTCTTCCACATCGTGAGGTGCCTCATCATCTCCGTCCTCGATCGCCCTTGTCGCCGAGTCCTCTCGCTCTTTCATCGCCTCTTCCCCCTCCCTCAAGATACCATCCAGTACGAGAAGATGAGGGACTGTCAGACGACCCATCACTACCTCGCGTCTCTGAGAGGGTAGGGCAGAGCATGCTCGAGATCGTTTTCGTACAGGCTTCGGCGGGGATTCAGATGATGGAGAACGTGGCAAATCGCGTCCCCCCTCGGTGACAACTTCCGCTCGCCCGCGACTTTGCGCACGCGCCTTGACGACGCCGCGGGGCCGCCCCCGTTTTCGCTTTGGCGGCGCTTCGTCTCCCTCGCCTGTATCAGCAACAGCACCCTTCCCCTCGCCAGACGCGAGACGCTCCTGTTCGATGATCCAGGAAGCCATGCGTTCCTCCGCGTCGATCCATGCCTGACTGACTTCGAGTGCGGGTTCGCACACGTCCTCATCCCCGTCCGTGTCAGAGCCGGGACCACCGTCAGAGAAAGACCCGTCCGTCTGCATCGCCACCTCCCCGCGTTCGTCTCCAGACCCCGCCATGCCCACGTCTTCGTCCTCGTCCTCTTCTTCCCTCGCCAATGCCAACGCACCCTCCTCTAGCGCCTCCAGATACATCCACACCTCCCATTCGGTCTTGGTCGGGACGCAAGCAGCGATGAGGTCTGGCCGCCACCTCGAGTGCACCGAGACGGCGCGGAAAAACGCATCGCGTTCAGAGGGCGTCCAGTGGAACGACGTGTGTTCGTCGGCGGGCACCTCCGCCGCGCCACCTGCTCCGCTCGGACCCTCGTGGGCGTGTGACCGTAGCCCTACCCCCAGACGGGCCGCGGTGTCCTTGAGATGTTGGACGAACGAGGGCACGTATCCATGCAAAACATCATAGTCATCCATACGGCGTGTCGAATTCGTGCGCGTATGTGTCAAGGTAAACGATTGAGTAGAACAGGCCCCCTAGATCTTTGAGCGTCGCTATGAAGCATTCTCAAATCGAGCGGTCACTTTTTGCGTTGTGGAGATCCGGGAGTCGACGCAACGTGAGCTAAAAAGGCACAGCTGTGCTCGGTTAAAATTTGGCTAAAAAACAAACAAAGAAAAAAAATTGGGCTCAACCGGGAATTGAACCCGGGTCACGTACAATCTTCACCATCTCGATGGTGGGGGAAAACCCGAAGCACGTATCATGCTACTAGACCATTGAGCCGTAGTGTGTAAGTGTCCGAAAGTGCTACATAACTAACTCATGGCCATGTCCCCCTTCGAGCTCCCTTGGCGGTTGTATACTGCACTCTTACGGCGCCGTTATGTGCATCCTTTGTGGTTACCGGTTACCAATATTGACCCTATCGGCCGTACTACGAATGGCTTACATTTGAACTACTGAAAAAAAGGTAATCTCTAGTGTGTTTCCAGATCAACTTACTGTTTGACAGGCAAAAGAGAGCTTCGAGCTCCGGCCGGTATTTGTCCAGCAAATCTCAGAGTCTAGTCTAACTTGGGCTAGCTACGCCTACGCTATGCGCAACATCCCCACCCCTATCAACGAGTCGTAACAGGCCATTGTAGACGTGAGTTCCCGTCATACGCACATTAGCATTTCTGTATACGAGCAAAATAAAAGCACCTGCTTTTTACCGAATTGCTGGTCCACCGGCTCGGTCGCATTGTGGGTCGGGTGATAAGGTCCTTCCTCGATAGCTTGCTGTGTCCGTGATTGGAAGTGCCTCTGGCGTATCTCCATCCATCATCTTTGAGGTGGACGGATCACCTCGCTATCTTCGAGGTTGTATATCTTCCCCCCTAGCTTTGGGTCTCCATCGAACTTCTGGTTCTGATGACGATCCTGTGCAACGCACCCACTTGCATTTCGGAATACTCCAAATCTCGCCTTCGCCGCGTCGTCCTCCGACTCATAACCCGGCCCCGAGTTCGTACCAGACTCCTCAGCCTCTTGCTCGGACTCGTCTTTCTACAGGACAAGCAGACTACTCTCACAAGAATTCCATACAGGCTGAGGAAATCTCGCGGGCGTCGCAAACGACCTGGCACACAGTGCCATAGCTGGCGATCGATGTCGATCACGCCGTCGATACCCATCACCAAGCAACTCGAGAGGATATGTACCCCTTCCTAGATGGTTGTCGTGGACTTCGAAGTTTGAGCCACCGCCACACCATAACCCCGGAGGAGATATCTCTGGCCATAGGGTTGCAGTGGAAGTTGCCGACTCGGTGGCGGTGTCTTGAATCGGCGAACGGTGAGCAAGCGTCTTCCATCGCCAACCCTCACCCCAAGAGAAGAAAAAGGGTACCAGTCCCTTGTTCCACAAATTTACAGGCATGTGTAATAGACTCACGAGACAACAAGAAAAAAAATGAGGGAAGAATATCCATGCGAATCAATGCAAAATCAACCGAGACGCAGAAAGATCATGACGGTATCGAATCACCCACACAGCCCACTACTTTTGCCCGCCGATTCGTACTTTAAAGGGGGCGACGAGCCTTCTCGGTCATAGGTGCAACGGGCTGCACATCGACGCGAGCCTGAGATGGAACCGAGTATCAGTCATAAAACCGGCAAGGACGTGATGGTCCCATAGTTGACCACAAATCCAGAATGGAAACTCACTTCGTCGTCAGCGAGGTGGATATACTGCTTCTTGGCACGCGAGCGCTTGATGTACTTGGCGAGCGCAAAGATACCGACGAAGAGAATGGCAGCGCAAGCGGCAAAGACGGTCGAAGTGGCACCCTTTTGAGAACCGATCTGGAGGTAGGGGTCGTGGTAGCCAATGCTGCAGGCGGCGGCCCACTGCTTCTGAGACGTGATCGCGTAGTTCTATGAGGGGAAACGGTGACCATGAGTGATGAGCGTGCAAGCGTATTTGAAATGAATGAACCCACCTCGAGCCTGTAGATGAACTCAGTGACAGGGATGTCCGCCTTGTGGCCGAAAGCGTGGTAGGTCTGGAAGTTGTCGTTGGTGCCGTTCTTGAACTTGATCCTCACGAAGTCACGGTCCTCAGGAGGGGGTCCGCGGCGGAGTTCAAAGGCGAGAGCAGAAGAAAAGTTGGCTAGGATAAACCTTGTGTTTTAGTATTCATGGACATTAATATGCACCTAGGCTTACGGATACCGGCCAGGTCGGGGTTTTGCTTGATGAGCTCGAGCATGTGGAAAAGAGAAATGAAGGGGTGGTAGGAGGTCTCGAGCAGGTGGAACTGGAGAGGGTCGCCGTTGAATGCGATGCGTTGGAGCGAGTTGAGGATCGAGTGCAGGATAGTGCGACCAGCCACTAAACCCCAACAACGATCAGCACTGACTCTAAGCGTTGGACAGGCCATGGCCACGTACAGTTACCAATACCGCCGATTTCTTTGGAAGAGAAGACGATGTTCTCGTGGAAGTTAGCAAAGCCACGAGACTGTTCGTGCAAAGTAGGAGGAAGACGGTGCGCATAGCTCTGGTTGTAGACCAACTGGGTGTTGACGTAGTCGTAAATGTTCCAAGCATTCTCCAAAGTCGTGGGGCGGCCGAAAACATAGTCACGAACGGCACTGAAGAAGGGGTGTGAAGCCTTCGCGACATCCTTGAAGTCGCGGGACTCGTAAACCTCCGCGATGTGTGCCTGGAAGGCCTGCAGAAACGTGGCAACGGATCAGTTTACACTTCGTGACAGTGGCGTGGCAACGTACTGGGCACTCAACCCAGGGCTCCAGGGAGCGGTCGTTGCCGGGTTCAACGGTTTCAATTGGAATATATTGGTATCCACCGAGAGGGGCGGCGACCTCCGTATCGTTGGCAAGAGTGATATGGTTGGCCGGGTTGGGAGGGAAAAGACCCTGAAGGACGGCGATGGCGGAGTCAAAGATCACAGGGCCTTCACCTCCAGCCTTGGCGTGGACGTGGATCTCGTGGGTGTCCACGAGCTCGGTCTGCATGCCGTTGATGTAGGAAGGCGAGCTGCTAGTAAGGTATACCGAGCGCAAGAAGCTCCCGAGCTGGTGAGACTGGGACTACAGAAAGTTGTTAGAGTGTGCGGAACAGTGACCATAAACCATGCTTACCGCGCCGAGAGGAGTACTCTCAGTGAAGGCAGGCTCGTAAGTGACGGGGTCTTGGAAGAATTCCCACCGCTCGCCGTTGCGTGCAACGACAACAACTCCGAGGACGTCAGTCATGATACTGTAGTAGTCAAGTGTGATGAGCAGCTAGGAGTGAGGTGGGAAGTAGAGATACTGGTGGGGGGACAAAGACGAAATAACTTTGAGGTCTTATAGTATGCAAGACCGCGTGCATGGCGCATGGCGAGCAGAGCCGAGCATCATCAGGGTGGACGTTGCGTACCGGGCCAGAAGCTATATGACATGGATGTCACATTGGGACGTGAGGCCAGGAAAACGCGAGGCCGCTTTCTTCCAAAGGGACCATGCATTGCTTATTTGCACAGGCGAGCAGGAATGAACGCAACACCTAAGGTCCGGTCACGGGATTTCGAAAGCTGGTGGCTTCTGGAATGGATGTTATACATCCTTGGATCGGCATGGCGTCGATGTCGCCTCGAGCGACCGCAAATATACCGGTGTTATGTCGGCGAGGTCTGCTGAAGGACGGAAGATAGCAGGTATTGTGTCTCGCCCCGCATGAAAAACGTCAACAAGTGTCAGATGGCGCACATCCGGGTATCACGTGTCCTCAAGGATTCGTGTCCATCAGAGGGTTGAGGCCGAGGAGGGGGCAATTGTAATGAAGCGTGAAAGGCCGTCAACAGCCTCATTTCCAACACGCGCTAGACGGGCAATGCGAGTCACTGTTCCAGTTGGGAGTTTTTGACATGGTCTCCCGGTATAACGTGGAATGCTGTTTCATTGGGAAAACCATCGAGTTCTGAGCTCAATGCGCTGCTCGAAATCCATGACCTGCGATATGCAGTGTAGGGAAGAAATAACATATGAACGACCACGTGGCTCGCAGAACGAGGGTGCAGTACGGCTGGATTAGATAACGAGATCAACATTCTGCGGCATCAGTGCGCGATCTCGGGTGATGGATCAGGTAAGAAAAAAATCATTAACAGCGTGGTGGAGGCCAGAGTCAAGCAAGCTGTCTTACATGTCGATCTAATTTACTTCTTTTTCTTGCCCTTTGTATGCGATGCGCCTCCCCCACCTGTGGATTTCCCGCCGTGACCTTGGGTGGATGCAGTCTCCAGAACAACGCCCTGCGTCGCACCACCCGCGCCTCTACGTTTCCTGCCAGCCCCAAACGAGGATCTTTCGCTCTTCTTTAACCACCGCTCCGGGTCAGGTGGAGGTGTGACACCCGGAACCACGCCTTTGGGAACACGTTTCATCCGCACTTTCTTGGCCCTGCTGGCGGTTGCGGAGTCATCAGGGCTCTGTTGAGTCAGCGCAGCACTAGTAGACGCTAGGTGCGCAGTGGGCTGGACGGACGGTGGTGGGGATGTCTCGATCGTGGACGCGATTGAAGAGGGTAGTGCGTCAAGAGCATGGAGGAAGCCAGTGTTGATAAAGTCGAGATGCTTCTGCGAGGCAGTGAGATTCGTCAGAACGTCAGAATATTCTTCCGATTGCTGAGGTGACGGTCAGCGATGGCAATACAGGCGATGCGAGAACGCACAGGCTCAGCGGTCTCGAGTAGCTCGTTGTAGATGTCGAGACTGGATTGGTAGGATCCTTGGCGATAATTCTGTGCACGGCAAGCCACACAACGTCGATCACATATGAGGAAGCAGGCGAAGAATTTGAACGTACCAGCTGAGCCTCGAGATGAAGTACTCGTCTGTGATCTTTCTCGGATCCTTTGATCTTCGTGAGGGCGGTGGCTGCCTCCTCCTCCCTATGGAGGCGATACAGGGCGTATGCCTGTTCGAACGTGCAATCGGGGCCGTTCCCACCTGTGGGATCAGCTATGAGGGAGAGGGCAGCATCGTACTGCTCTGTCTGCAGAAGCAGAAACAATTTTGCCTGGAGCGCATCCTTATCTGCAGGGTGCAAACGAAGGACTGGAACGTGTTCACAAGCGTCAATGACTCCTGAATGGAAATGAAGTGGGACCACTCGCTCTTATTACATGTCTTGATGGCGTTGTTGAAATGACCACCCTCTATCTGTGCACACAACGATGCGAACAGCCTCTTCAGCCGTTCTTGCAACGGAATGGGCCGTTTTTTCCGCGTGACTGGGACTGTGCTCGACTTTGGGGGCATCGTGGAGGTGTACTTGCGAGTCGAAGCCGTGGCGGTGCTCGTAATTACCGTCGCTCTTGCCAACACGATAAAAAGGCCCAAATGTCCGCAGAAGTGTATGTCCGACCGCGACATATGAACTCACTGCTGACTTGCTCGTAATAGATCCCCCCCGCACAGCGTCCAGGATGCCAAGATGCACGAACCACCGACTTCCCCGGCGGCGATGGCGACAACCAACAAGAAACGACCCAAGATTGACCTCACCGTCCCGTCCGGTGAACGCAGACGCGGTAAAAGCATGTTTGGTATTGTACTCGGCACGTTGAACAAGGCCAAGATCGAGGACAAGGAGAGGAACGCGAGCGAGGCCGTCCGTGAACTCCCCTTTGCGCCACTGCTTGGCTGACGCTCCTTCTCAGGCCAAAAAACGACAGCTGATCGAACAGAGACTACAGACTAAGCTACGCAAGGAAACTGACTCTGTCAGGCGTGCAGAAGAAGCGAAAAAGGACAAGACGTCTGCCAACAGGAAAGAAGAAGACCTGCAGCTCAAGGACTCCATCGTCAGTCGGTTCGAGTCTCGTGTTATGTCGCCTGTTCACCTCATTTTTCTAGTACAAACTTCGGCGTATACGACTTCCGCTCCTGAGCAACTTTTTGCTGACATCCGACATCATCCCCTCTGAGTCTTCCGAGTCATCTCCTCTGCTCGGATCCAACCCACTTCTTCCCCCTTCTCGTTCTCACCCACCGCCCCTTTATTATCTTCCAGCTGTCCTAACACCTGCCCAAGAAGCCTTCCTCGCCCGGCGAAAGGGAGAGGTACGTTGTCCGGCGCGCTCGTCTTGTCTGACGTGTACCTACCCTACTTGCAGGTTAGCGAAGCAGCCGAAAAGGAATGGTCCACTTTTCATGAAGAACGTTCTGTCGGTGTCGAAGAGATCAAGCAGCTCCGACAGCGTGTCGCGGAAGAGGACGCTCGTCGCAAAAAGGAGCGCGAAGAATCTGCCAAAGAGGATGCCGAAGACAAGGAGATGGCTGAAGAGTCCCAGGAACCCAAGCTACAGCCTGCACCACAGCCAGACGCCGACATGGAGGTCGACGAAGACCTCAAGCACGAACCAGAGTCCGAACGGAAAGACGACTCGGGCGGTGTCGGGGCCGACGACGAAGATGCAGTCGAATATTGAGGACGTTCCACCGTAGGGTATGTGCGTTTCGTATGTATTCCCTCTTGTAGTTGTCGCTACTGTCTTGACATTTTTGTCTCTACTTTGATCGACCTGAATCCAAGGACTCTTGCTCTATGATCGAGCTAGAGTAGAATAACTTTTCGACTATCACTGAGGCAGCCAAAAGCATAATAGCTCGTATATTCCGCTGAGTGATCACGCAAGGGTCGCAACGGCGCTAGTGGATGCGTGAGCTGCACAGACGCTTCGTCCGAATCCAGGGTGTGAAACAATCGATCCGCACGAAGCGGAGAGGATGGGCCAGCCACAATTTTTGTTTCCTCTCCTTGGATCATGCTGGGTTACCTGGCATCACTAGTTCGTTGAAAGCTTCATGTCCGTTTCGATGGCACAACATAACCCGAGGCAGGGCGATAGTAAAGTAGTGTGTGGACCTGCCGCCCTTTTTCCAACGACGCGAGGGCGAACGCGGGCCAGAGTGGATGCACTTGCTGGTGTTCCAGTTGGCATAACCGTCAGGGCGTCCAACACCAGATACGACCCCCCGGACGGGGGTTTCGCTGGCATAGGACGTGGAAGATACGGCAGCATCGAAAAACCGCGCAAAAACTGCACCTCTAGCCATCGTCGTGGGCAGGCAGGCAATTATTGTCCATGTCCGCGTATATCGTCTGTTGAAGGGATACATAGCCACAGCGTGGCCAGCTGTCGGCGTGTCGCGGTAAGATACATGAACTTGAACGGCCTCATGGCATGAGATGAATCACGATGAGTCGCCCAATCACCTGCCGAAAGCGACTGCCTTTTTCCTGAGGAAGATCTGATTCGGAAATGCATCCGCACATCGACCCAGAGTTCCCCCCTCTCACCAACGAACCCCGTACCTGCCGCTTGCCTCTCCTCGAGCCATATCACGTCGCCGTTCGCTCTGCGCAGCACGACTGCCGATCTATCACAGGACCCGAATAGGACATATGCGCATACGATGCGGCGAAAGGCAGTCAGATACCGTTCCGCTCAGCGGAGATCATCGCTGACTTGCGGCGGCCGGACGCTTTTTGGATGCAACCTCCAAGACGTAGTTCTGAGTTGCTGGGTTTCAAAAATACGACCTCGCCCCTGGCGGGTAGGAGGCGCGTACGGGACCGAACAGGTAAGCAGTGGTGACTGTCCGTTCGGACCAGCGCGTTATGCCCGCCGGCATGGTGGCGAGTTACGATCGACATGGGACCTTATGAGGGGGGCGGCGGTCCATGCAGACCTCAGCGCGAGTATGGCGGGATGAGGCGAATTTATAGCCAAGTTCCCCAACGCTGTAGCATTATGATCTAGAGCGGCTGAATAAATAAGAATAAATCAAAAAAGAGATGGGCAGGGATAATACCGTTATCACAAAACCCGGATGAATCCGAGCGAAGTCAACGGCAAGCGGCTAGGTCATCTGATAAGACGGACGTTTATGAACGTCTTGGGAGATGATCCGGGAATGGAAGAAAATCGCGACGCGGCCATTCATTCGACCAAGTCGGCAAGACTGAGCGCGTATTTAATCTTTAGTTTCTAGAATTTCATGCAGTCGGCGGGAAACCCTTCTCGCCAGACAATGCCGAGGTGGTAGTGCTGTATATCTTGACAACTGTATTGTGCCGTCAGCGAAAGCCTACAAAATCAGTGTCGCGATGACATTGTCACGACGCGAAATTAGCCCGTCCAGGGACATAACGGTATAAGCCTGACGGCCATGGGACGAATGGGGGATGCTTGCGGCACTACCAATAACCGGTGGGAAAATCAAGTGAGGGGAATTCCAGGTGACCGGCGTCTATATTCCATTCCTATTCCAAAAGGGCCAAGAGCGGGTGCTGTATCGAACACAATGCCATGCGTTTAGCATATATGGCATAAGCAGGTGTCCACCGACATCCTTGCGTATGGACACTTGGTCGTGGTCAAAAGAACCTGGTTCCGGACTTTGCGGTGTAGACAGGGAGCGGGGAGCATGTGTGCTGCCGCACTTGAGAGTTCGCTGTACCTCGTGGGGTGGCGCCACAGTACAGCGAGGCCGCAGATGCCCGTCGCACAAACCGGTAGTAGAGGGATAGACACAAGTTTTGCCTCCGCCCTCGCTGCAGAGCAATGGCAGCGGGAACACTGGGAGGGAAAGCAAAGTTTATCCATGGTTCCACGAGAGCCTTCAAGTACACGCAGATCGACGAAAAGAATGGGGCAGCAAGCCGGTCCCACGTTCTTCGGAGCTCGTACAAATGGAAATGGCGATGGCTGTTTCTTCCACTAGCTGTCAGAAATAGTTTCAATACAGGGATCTGCTCGATCAGGTAGGCAGAGCGCAGGACGTACGGTGAGGGAGGGTAAGTGAGTGATGCCGCAATCGAACCACATCGAGCATAGCACACAACCACAGTCCACACCATCGCGCCACCAAATCAGAGCCACGACCCGACGCTTCTTGTGGCACCCACAGATCTCGTGGGGCGTGCTGTTTTCTAGCCGCATCACACGCGCTCCAAAAAGATAGGGACATCGGCGGAACGTACCTCATGTCAAATGACGAGTAAATTTTTTTGGTTGGTCGATAAGAGCCAGAAAACGTTGCCCGTCTCACGGGCTGGACTGGGTTGCGACTCACATTATGAACGGCTTGGTTGATCGGCGTCAACATGCGCTTTGTAACTGATGCGGAATCTCGCTCGTATCTGGATCCGCTCCGTCGGATGGCTGTCGATATCCCATCGTCGACCGATCACCATCACAAACTGGCTCTGAGTCGAAAAAAAAAAAAGCGGAGCGGGCGAAAGAAACAACTGGAGATGCAGATCAGTAGGGCAGGTTGGAACGGCCTAGAACGACCGCACTTTGAACGAGTACATGACCATGCGGAGACGACCACATTTTTTCCGACGCGCGTCTGTTGTCAAGTGCACGAAAAAAGGGAGGGGGACTCGACTCGAGCTGCCCTGTTTCGGCATAGCTCCACGATATGAACCCTTTGTATCACGCCTTCATACAGGATTTGAATCTCAGGTGAGAAGCGCTCAAAGAAGCATCTTTACATATGGGAAACGTCAGCTGCCACTACCCATACCAGATCCGCATGAAAGAGTGCGAGCATACCTGCTGGTGATGATCCATAAGACGAGCCAGAATAGGTATTCTTACGGAATGCTCCTGTCACCGGGGAAGAAAAAAAGTATGATGCTGTGCCCTGCGATTCTCAGATTTCATGTTCGAGAAAACGAGGCGTGTCACAATGATGTGATACACAAGTGGCCGGGAGGTAGCCCCAACAGAAACCCACAATTTGAATAGTTGGAGTTACATTTGAATAGACAAATAAGGGGCGCCTAACTTGGCTGAGTGCTGAGACTCGAACTCAAAATGTGAGTTCGGGGGATTCCGCCGGTGGCAGCAGAGGGATCCATTCCATACATCATAAATGGTCCTCATTGCCGCGGACGTAGCAGTTGCCAAGTAGGACCCCCAAGTTGGCAAATTTCCTTCGAGTAAGAAGGTGGAAAGTGTTGGAGACGCTACAGTTAACAACTTCTACACTCGGCCGAGTACGGGCCGAGCCGGCGATTATTCTATAGTCCGTAGAATATTCCGGTAGCACGAGATGTTCCTAACAACAATGCGTCTCGACGCCCGCCATTATCCCCTCCGCGCGATCTGGGCTCTACGCCTTCACAAGGGAAATGATAGCACGCCTTATAGGCAGCTTCATACGATTAGGGTCAAGTAGTACAAACAAATGTCCATCACCATGCCCCCTATCCACTATACATGCTGGCAACAGTCCATTACAAAACAACAATCTAAAGAGCTGCACAATATGCAACTTAAATACGCTTGTGCCGTCTGGCGCGCTACGCATTTCCGGGACCTAATGTCGTTTATAGAACAAGACATCTTGGTGACAGATCACCGTGCCCGGAATGCCGATGTGGCCGTGCCTGTGGGTGACGCAGTCTGGGTCTGGGTGATGCTCGCGCCTCCCGTGGTCACCCCAGGCGGGCAGAGTGCCGTTGGCATCGGCGAGCTAACAGCATCCCAGGCGGATGGATAGCTGCACCCTTGCACCTCTGTAGGTGCCAAACCAGTATCCGCCGAGTCGTACCACCCACTTCCGACGCTAACGGTCGGAGTGAGGGTAAACGTAGGGGGAGGGAGCGTGGGTATAGCACTTGTGGACGTATAGGTGGGTAGAAGCGCTTGATCTGCACCCGATGTCAAACCGTTGATGCTTGTAGGGGGATATTGGCCATATGCGGCTATCGATGATGCAGGAATGTCGCCAGCTCCAGCACCGCCTGTCTGCCACGCCGCATATTGACCGTTGAAGGGAACCTGCGATACATTGAGCGCTTCGCATGTACCGAGTGCTGTCCGTGGGTCGGTGGGTATCCATCCATTCTGTAGACCGAGTTGGTAAGACCAAAGCGGTGATTCAACCGAATTTGTAGTGGACGAATTGCCAATCTAACGATATCCCCGTCAGCAATCGTATGTTGTGGGATAGCGGGGAGACCTGGCAAACCTTCCAAGTCCAATAGAACCAATTTTGAAGGGCATCCATCGAGGCTAGCGTGAATTCCATGAGACCATCTTTCATCGTCTGGTTCCACTGAGATGCGTCCAGGAACAATGAGCACGAAGGCCCAAAGCTTGCTGTCCCGGTGGTGCCCGTCAGGAAAAGCCCGCAATCATTGTAACCATTACTGAATTCCCCTGCAATAGTTACGCCGAATGCGGTCTGACTGGGAAGGACGTGAGATAGTGCAATGGTTAATCAATGCATCAATTGTACCTCGCGTTCATGCTATCGGCCCAAGCATCACATGCGGTCTGAGGCCAAGTCCCTCCAGCCTGAAGGCCTGTGCCGGTGGCAATGGGTGCAGTATTTGAATTACCATCGAAAGCAAAATAAGGGTGTGTGTCAAGAATCATACGATCTGAGCCTTGCAGGAAACCTGCCCAGCTCTGCACGCCCTGAAAACCATCGTGAATAGCAATATACGGACCATGGCCTTCGCCAATACCCGTAATATTGCGAATCATGTCATATGCGAGAAGGTAGCTAACGAGGGCGGTGCTCAGTGTTTACCCAAAAGGATGAGTGAACACTTGACAACTCACAAAGACGTCAGCTGGTCTTTTCCAATTGTGGTCAAAAGGGGCTCGTTCATGATACTGAAAATGGGAACAACGGGCTGCCATTCAGGCTGGGAAATGAACTCGGCAATGATTCTGATATAATCAAGTGCACGTTCGGCATTGGCCAGGCCCATAACCCCATTGAGAAAATTGACGCTGCCCTCCTTTCCAGAATGATTGTAACCTATGAAAATCGACATAACATGTATGTAGAGGTGGGCCGATCCAGGCGATATACACATACCATTTTGCGAACCAGGGATAGTGTGCAGGTCTAGATTAACTCTGATCCCGTATTTTCGTGCCCACTGCAGAACGCGCAGAATGTACCTAATGAGACGCCCGAAATCAGATGATCGATATGAATCATGCGGCAACAAACATACGGCCAGCAGACCTTCTCTAAGAAGGGCTCAAAATACCATTTTTCGATAGCCCAAAATGGAATTGGCAGGCGAATCCAGTTCAGCCCAGCTCCAGCAATTTCCGCAATGTCCTGTTCCGTCTGAGAGTCATTCAGCTGACGCGACAAAGCGAATTAAAGAGACGCGAAAGACACACGATAAACGTATCATAATGGTCCTCGATTTGATTTAAGCCACCACTAGCGGTATCATTAGCCATAAGGAGACTCAAGGTCCACTCGTCAACGGCGGACGGGTATTTCTGAAAAAGCGCAGGCGAAATGAATGGTTCGAGGACGAATAACCCTCCTAAATTGACGCTGCAAAGTACGATGTTCATGAGAGGATGCACCGGGGACATTGACATCACTCACCCATAAATTTTGTCCTGACCCCAGGTCCAGCTCGTGTTTAATGGCGGTGTCCACGAGTTTGGTTGAGCATCATTGTTAAAGGGATCTTCCGGATCAGATACCCCTACGACGATGAATCAGTTGATATATTCGCGTTGATGATGAAAAGTTCCGGAATGATATGATAGAATGTGTCTGTACATCGGGAGTGGAAGAATAGAGAGATGTACGTCATAGTGGAAGAATAGTTCATGCGAATCATCAAACGTTGAAAAGTCTGAGATCCTCGGAAGCAAAGTATGAAAAGGTCTCGGGACTCACAGAAGCCACCAAAGTTATTGATGTACACGAACGTTGTACCGTTGGAGGTGGTGACTATTGAACCACTCCCACCAATCGTTAGACCGTTTGAATTACCAGAACCGACGCTGGTGGCAGACCCGCTGTGCGAGTGAGGTTTGATGACAAGAAAGTAGACCGGAATGACGATTGCTGCAGCTACTATAACCCAGGAAACAAATAGGATGATCCAGAAGCGGGGACGAGTAATGACCGAACGTTTACGGGGAGAAGTGGACCACCGAGGACCCAGGTGTTTAGAACCGACATAAGTATCGTCCAGCGGCTTCTCGTGCCGAGCGAGAAGAGGGGAAGAATTGCCCGGTGAGTATAAACCAATCGAACCACGGGAGACGTCACTGTCGCACTCGGGCGTCTGTTCGAGATACGAGGCTCTGGGACGCTCCAGCAACCCAGAAGCATCTTGCGGAGGAATGAATGACCCGCGGGTGGACGGCTCCACCTGGCTGGCCGGTCTTGACACAGTACGGTACGAGGACGCCATGGGTTCGACAGTGAGGCCCGGAAACAAGAAAGGAATGCTGCCAGCTGGGACACTGGGATTAAATGGATGGTTGCAAGATAATCAAGCGCCACACAAGTCGGCAGGTTCCAACAACGGGCTATTCGAACCGTCTCTAGGCGCGAGACATGTGAACCAACTAGCGGCCACCACATCATCATATGGTCTCGTCGCCTGACCAGTGCCTTGAATGGGCAAAGACGACGTAATGTCTGGTTTCCGGTCATGGTCGTGGGCCTTGTGGGACTGACTAGGCAAAACTCCACGGATAGAGACGTGTCGGTATCGACTAGAAGTTGATAACCATCTCATCCGACCGGCTTTGGTGCCGAGGCAAGGTCTCAGTCTGAACTAGAGTCCAGCTGGCAGAACGAGGCAGGCACTATATTGCTTCTATTCCCAGGCTTATCGATACCCATCAAGAAAGCATCAAAGGTTCAATAACGACTTCGGCTCCAGTTACTAGTGCAGCCAATTGCAGATTGGCAGTTTGCGTTGGGTTCACAAGGCATTCAGCGAGCAGAGATGCTGCTTCCAAGTTGTGGGCTCCGACGTTGCGACTCGGACGCACATATGGCACGACGCTAGTGCCCGAAAAGCGGCGCACTCCTGGGCGGATCCCTTGCAAATGCTCTCTCTGTACTGTCGAGCTCCTCATCAGTGCAATGCAGGGCAAGCGTAGGTCTTGTTTCTTCTGACCCTCTCTCTTTTGCTGTATCTTTTTCTCATTAATTTTTGCTGGCTTTCGCAATATACGCACTTCTTTTTTTCTGTTCTCCTCGTTTATTATGCCGCATTGTTCCTTCTCGCGACGGCGGCTCCTGCCCTGTAGACACGCCTGCTCTCTTCAAGCACAACAGTGTACAAGCCTAACAGTGTGGTTACTTGCGCTTCGGCTCACAACCCGCACACTGAGGGAGACCTGGTGGAAGAGCCAGAAAACAATAATCATGCCGATTCAAGTCTCTCTCGACACAGAAGCTCAACATTCCGACCTAGGTGTGGCACCTTCCTTCTATGGTGTATTACAGACTTGTCAAGGCTAGCGTGGCTTTGCGTTTGGGACGCAAGATATGTCCTGTGATCTCTAAATTGCACATCAACAGACTCGAAATTGTCAGCGACTCGGTCCCGTTTCGACCACCCACTCGCGGCACAACGGAATCCATTGGTCCTTCCTCAATCGTGGATGAAAAGGATTTCTTGTCGATATGATATCTGTCAAAATGTTGAACACTGCATCACAAAACAGGATCATCGATCGACAGTCTGGAAAGGCTTTCGAGACGTTGACACCCAAGGTCGGTAAAACTCATGACAAGTAACCCGGTGTTCCCTTCACCAGGCCAACCGGCATAACCGTTGCACTGATTATACATAGTGATCATGACTCAGGAAACTTTTGGGCATCCGGGAGCGGAGCACCGCCAGCACAAGGTACTGCAGCACACACATGACTTCAGTCATTCACAGCTAAATTTAGCAATGTCCGACACCCTCGGTTCTTATTTCTGGACACGAAAGCAATCACAGGCTGGTACCGTTCGCCAGCGAGCAGAGACTCAGATGCAGGCTTCACACTACAATAGATTTGTATGAACACGTCGGTGTCGTGTCTAAGTATATTCTACACAGCATCTTCGTGGAAACCACCGTCTCAAACATGGCGCGTGGAAAGGAAAAGTTACCTAACTGTGGGGCGGTTCCAGGAGCCTGCACGACATTAATGTGCGCATGTGAAGGAATGTGTCGATATGGGATAGCCTGTTCATAAAATAGTTTCCGTTGCATGAACTTACACGGACGTTGGGACAATCGACTGATCCTAATCGCCATGACACAGGCAATCTGTCATACTGTAGGTTCGCGGGAACGTTTGTGCACAAATCGCCCGCTTGTCGACACATCGATACAAAGATTGATCAATAGATTTCAATGGTGGTCTCGAATAACGTTTTAAATACCATTCACCACGGGCACCGGAATACAGGGGGCTAGTCGCACTAAGATGGGGTCGCACGCTAGTAGACATTGGCTCCGAGGAGACTTGGCCCTTGCTTCACAAGATAGTTCTTTCCCCAGTTGGGATTATGACGACTTATTCGCGGGGGAAACTTGGAGGTGCAATGAGTGACTCCATGGCGTGCTAGTGTCAAGGGCAGGACATACGTGGTAGCAGCGGAGTTCGTTGTAGGAGTAATCGTGCCAATTGTTTGGACCCGAGACCTGTCGGTTCGTGACGCATGACGCACGTTGCTGTATATCGTGCCTTATCGATACGCGCAGCGACGTAAGAAAACGACCATTTGTGGTACGAAAGTAGCACGGCTAACGTGAACCTGAAAATGCGGTGAGTCAGTGGCAGTATCGGGTATAGACAATGGAGAGCCGGATGGTTCTTTCAAGCCCAAGAGAACATCGTGTACAAATGAATCCCTGTAATTACACATACGATTGAAGCGGTGTGAGAGTGGCATTTGCCGAGTCCGGGGTATCGTCAGCGCCGGAAGCAAAGCAAACAATCTCAGATCCAACCAGATCCACGATCAAGTTGCTTCCAACCTCCTCCCACCCGTCCATTCCATGAGGTATACGAGTTACTGATCGACCTCCTTCAAAGGACTGACCCTAATCGCGCACGTCCTTGCAAGTTTCGATATAGATGCGTGATGCCGAGCACAGCGTGGAGCCCGACCCTGTCCAGTTTGACCCGGCACCGCACTGCCGCGCATCGATATGGGCGTGGCGCCTTCCCCGCTTGACGAGAACGTGATACCGCGAGCATAGCAGGCGGGCAACCATTGTTCTGACATATGCACCCTCCACTTTTAGCAACGATTCCTGCGTCCCTCCTTCCGGCTAACTGGGTTAGACCTTTGCCGTTACCCCCATTTCTCTGCCTATATATGATCAACCACCTTCTGTTTCTTGTACTATGCTGGGTCCATCTCGATGCATCTCACCGCAGTCAACCTGACGACGCGTATCACACGATGTGCCATGATAGATCGACATTCTCCGCCGCTCCCCGCCGAGGACTCGCGACTGGTCTCCCTTGATTCGTGCACTCAACACGATCCTTCATACCGATATAGTGTGGACGACATATTGCAAATCATTCTCCGAAGTCGAAAGAGTTGGAAGACGCTGAAGGGTCAATCGGAGGCAGTATGGCCACCCTACCTCGAAGCGACCATGCTTAAGGGTACATTCATCATCACAATTATATGAGCCATTCTCACGTCTTTCATTATCTGACACGCAGCCCTCCAGGAATATGAACCTGACGACTCGCGGGAAACACGAATGCTAGGGCGCTACCCAATGCGCAATCGTTTCATATCCGACTATATCCATAGTACCACGGGCAAATACAGATCAGCCAAGCAAGTGGGCAGTCGCCTACAGCAACTTAGAGATACCACCGAGGGCCGCGAATGTTAGTGCCACCTCGCGCGGTTCATGTGCGGATAACACTCATAAATTTTGTTTGTGTTTGGCACGCTAGTGATCGATGTATTGACGCGTTGCTATCGTACACGAATGAACGCCAACACCTGCAATGCGCGGGTTTCCGTGTGCCGGCCAACCCCATCGGATTCATCTCCCAGTCCCCCACTTTCCACTATATCTTGTGACGACTCTCCCGCATCCTCTTCCCAAAGCTCCCCAGTTACTCCTCCAAGCTCAGTCATGTCTCGCATTCCTCCACCACAACCTCGTCAGCCTACAGAATCCCGTATGCCCGTTTACATCGACATTCTTCCTCAACCTCCACAGTCACCTTGGTCGTCGTCAATGGGGCACAGTTCTCCATCCACCCCTGCTCTGCCAACGTCCAATTCGGACATGCGAGCTTCAGATGGAGCGCGGCCTATCCGTAACATCGATCCAACCGTAACCTTTGTATCCCCGTCGCCAGTCAACGGAAAATCCTCTTACATTGTCCTGTTGGACGGCGCACCCGTCCATTCGGAGGACACGGCGCTGGAGTACGCTGGACCCTACTTTTCAGCACCCGCCCAGTCCCCTCAGGAACAGCCTGTACTATACAACACTGCCCTCGTGCCTGGATATTGGGACGTCGTCTGCGATGCATCAGGTGGGGCTGTTATTTCATCATTGGCACCAAGCTTGTCTTAAGCATTCCTGGTAGATCCCACATTGTACACTATCGTTCAAGACGTATATCACATGCCTGAGACTTCACGAAATCAAGACTACTCACAGCGACCCCGCCCAGTACGCATATTCTCGGCAACCTATCACTTCCGCTATCCATCTTCGGCGGACCCTACTCCCACCTTTGAACAGTCGATGGTGGAGATGTCGAGCGGTGGTCCCTCCATGACGTCAACATTTTGTGATCATACGCTGCAGGTTCCCATGTCTGTGGACCTAAGCCAGTCCACGTCATTCCCCGTGAGCCACATGTGTCCTGCCCCGACGTCCGAAGGATTGCGGACGCCAACGGTAGTAGACCAAAACCTGTTTGACGAGCCATTCATGTTGGACGTCAACTTTGACCAGATCGCATTTGATGATTTCTTTGTGAACATGGACAACACGTCCGACAGTGCATTTTCGTCTCAATACTATCCCAGGG
>JBBPUI010000210.1:0-29658 GCA_038094615.1 Heimioporus aff. retisporus | reverse complement strand
AGATGGGACTCCCTTGCTCCACGAGTAACCAGGCTGATACGGCTGTAACAATAAGCTGTCCTACGCCACTCAAGAAATTTCATTATGATTGCCCACTTATATCTGTCGACTTTGGCGCTACGCAGTTCCCCAGTCTCGACTAGTACTAATCAAGAGATCTATGCATATGCATCGCCTTCATGCTCTGATTGCCATGATGAGAATGGGGACATGATGGGTGCACACGATGACGATGATTACGACATCGCTTAGTAGGCTTCCTCTATCGGCGTCCCACTCTCTGGGTGATGCGCGCTCGCTCACTCAACGTCGGACCCAGAGCCATTCGATGAGGATATAAACATGGCTACATATCGTGGGAGGACTTCAGAGTCTCAGGGCAGGACGTCCGCAAGTCCTATGGGGTAAATGCACACACTCCCCAATCAATTATCCGCTGTCGAAATTCCGACTCGAGAAACTTATGACAGCAGATGTCGGACACATTAACAATATATTTGGCGTGGACTTACGTCATTTCTTGTCTTTTGTCGTCAATTCACTTATTCCCCGTTCGTAAGCAAGCAGGCACTGCCTCACTTCTCCTGGATTGGAACAAGGAGTATTGGATCGAAATATATATGGATAATGCCAGCTGTTGTGCTTCATTCCTCTGCCGCGGGTCCCGGGCGTTCTCAGGGAATTTCATCGAGAGCTCGGTCGGAAAACACCTCTTATGTTTACCTCCATGCCAACTTCATCTAAATCCATCCATGGTCGGAACACTGGACAACTTAGTACTTGTGCGATCGATATGACAAAAGGGTTGGTGTCAACCCTCTGGATGCTCAGTCGGAGAGAAGGGCTCCACTAGGACGCTCTACCTCCATGCCCATTGCTTCTCTGTCGTATTATTTGTGCTAGAGTTGGCGAGGCCGACATGTGCCTTGCCGTGACAGGGTTCCTGAATACTTCGCATCCACAAGATTCTCGAATCCCATCTTGTTCTAGTAAATGTTTGCATTTATTTAGAACCCGCAGATGATGGACATCCATAAGGCCTGGACCTTTCCAGCAAGGCAACATACTTTGGCGTAGCGAACAGTGCTACAACGACCAATCCGCCATTCAGCCATTCTTTCTACGGAACCCTATAATAAGATCGTGAAGAAGTAGAAGGGTTGCAAGTTATATCCGATCTGACGAGGACCCTAGTCCGAGTTGGGCGGACGTATATGTGTACGGGGTCTGGTGTTATCGCAAGAAAAGGTACGCTTACTGTGATCATCAGTTTCACGTGTTTTTTGTGAACCCGAAATCAAAATTTTGACCTGCCAGTTGAATAACAAGTCTACCTTAAAGAAAGTACTGTACACGCATGGATCGACAGTTTTTTCTCCGTAATCATCTGGACAAACGCGGACAAATAAGGACCAAGGAGTGTATCGCATAGACGTGGAACGAATAGCGTGTCTATACAATAGAAAGGAGCAGGCATGATCAACCTGAAGGTATCCCAACTCCCCCCGGACTTGGGGTGGCCGGGTGGGACTACGAGAGGCACAAGTTGGAACGACATTGTCGACTGGTGCAACGCTAGTGAAAAGGCACTTACATCAAACAACCGTCTACCAGTCAGGAGCAGTACCTCCCCTCTTTTCAAGCTGTGTAGTAACAATAAGAATAATCAACCAAAAAGATAGCATCCACCCAATTCAGAGCAATATATACCTTGGGGTAGTGAGGGATGGGCTCTGCAGCCACCTAGAGTGGGCTGATCAGTGCCAGGAACGGAGAGCAAACGAGGGGCAATACGGGAGCAACGAGGGCAAGGTAGAGGAGGGAAGCGAGGAGGAAGGCCAAGTAGTACTTTGGAGCGAACATCCTTTGCTTGATTGTGGAAGGGGGGGAGGGAAGAGGTATGAATCTTATACGCAGGCGGATATGAAAATCCAGATTCAGGCGTAGGGGTAGAGTACTGCCGTGATCCGATTGTCGGTTTACCACTTGGTAGCGCCGCATGTTTCCAAGTTGTTCATGCTACCGTCGAAACTGATAAGATCCGGCTGACCAGATAGTCCAGGGCGATTGTATATCTAACTGCGGAAAGACTAGAGATTCCCGGATAGGAACAGCTTCTTCGGCTTGTGTTTCAAAATGGCGACAAAATCGTCATTCAGATTATCTAGATAAGCGAGACGGTTTAGTAGTATAAATTAGCATTCGCTGCAGACTCACGGAAGGTGACGGCTTCGCCTCGCATGATTCAGGGACATATAGTGCGATTTCACTATTACCATGGTGTACCTATCCTTCGTCGGCTTTAGCTGCGTACCATGATTGATTCCGATCTGATATCAAGATCCCGGAGTCTGACAAGTAAGGCACATAGTCACGTCAGATAACTGCATGGATACGTCATACTCACTGGGTTGCATCAGAGGTCTGGCTTACCCATTGACCTAGAAATAAATAAATAAAAATGTTCGAGTCCGGGACAGGTGCCGGCAGCTCCAGGTCAACCCGCGGGACACCAACGATCCCTGGAAAGAGACCACTACAAGTCATGTGGCAAGATGATGCGAAAAGATTCGCATAGAATTAGACTCCAGCCACCGACGAGGCAACCAAACGAACCTGCGGTATAGTATGAGATCCTCGATGAAGTCTGAGCCAAATGCAATTAACTTGGGACTAAACGGGTAGTCATGTCGACCACAGTTGGATGCCGATCAGTGATTTCTTGTTCAAGTTATGGTCGGATTGCCAGCGGTCCACAATAAGAACAGAATTGGCACCTAGCCGATTGAGGGCTGTACAGAGAGGAACAGAGGGATGGGTAGTAAATGATATCCACATGATGAAACGCTCCGGGGACGGTATTCCTCGTGATGTTTTGTCCTTATGCCTGACTTGTATCCTTCTGCCGTGCTATCGTTTCCTTGGATCACAGCATCTACCAGTGGGCTGGACAGTGTCCCCAACAACCAGCCGACTACCAGTGTTAACAAGTTGCCAGGACGAGTCCCTTGTATTCCTGGCTTTGACCAACTGTCACCACTCCTACTGGCTTGTTCGTAGGGAATAGCATAAATATACCCCCGGACGCCCTGAGGTATATAGCCGCACCCACATCCTGCGTGGGTGTGTGCTCATAGAAACAGGTACAATCCTGCACGCGGGTCCCTGTGTTCTGATCCATAAGGTGCACACAGAAATATGGCGACACCAGTGGCAAATACGCTGCGCGTAGGCTGCGCGAGCACACGGGCACTGGCCTTTGGTGGGCAACGCGTCTGCTGGCGGCTCGTGCCAGTGTACCAAGCCTACTGCACGTGCGCGCGCCAGGTTCGCAGTCTCCGTTATTGCCACGTTGCATGTTGCAGTTACCGTGTCATCTTGCCATTTCCATGTCCTAGTTACAACCCGCTGTTATGGCTCTAGTGCGAACTGCAATGGTACGGGGGTCGGGAGTACGGGGACGTGAAGGCGCGCGAGAACACGGCAACGAGAGTGCGTGGTGCGGGGGGGCGAGGCTGTGTGTGCAAGGGTGTGAGTGAGTTGGGGTGTGAGCGAACGAGGATTCGCGGGTGAGCCTGTTTATTGTGCGATGAGAGCGTCGGGAAAGAGGAGAAACCCTGCGCCACCATTCTCGCCGTTCGTGCACTCGAGGTCTTCTGAGAGTCCGAGTTGGAAAGGAGACAAATGAAATTGGTGTCCAGAGACTTGAGATTGGTACGGGGTTGGCAAAGCTTGCAATTGAACTTGGAAGGCGACAGGCGCGAGAAGACCCTGCTCGCAGCGAGCGACGTTAGCCCAAACACCCGACAAGTAAAACTCAGAGAGAAGGTGGATGTCATCCAATGAGTGGCGTAAAGTGCGCGTGTAACGGCGAAGATGCCCAGTCGTGCGATGCTGTAAAACATGAGCGACGAGAAGAGCGGGATCATGGGGTCAGACATTTTATGCAAAACGCTCTGTAAGCACAGGGGTGGCGGAGAAATGGCAAGATGGGCGAACTAACGTATGCGCCGCTCCAGAGAGCGCAAATGTCATGCCACTGCCGCCGACGATAAATAGGACACCGGACTCAATAGCATGCATCTGACACTTCAAAGTAGGTTAGACGAGTTCCCAGTGGAGTCATGTGTTTGACTCGCCTTGGTGGCAATTGAAAGGCATCGTATCGGCAACTCCATTCATTTGGCTGTAGGCGAACCAATTAGTGCTCTGCATCGTGTAAAGGTATCCTCAGAACATTACGATGTTAGACTCGCTGCAGATGTGAGATGTTGAACGGTGAGTGCGAAACTGAGGCGGGGCGCGCGAGCACGTACTACAAGAGTTTCCGATCATGACCTTGTGACAGCACTGGTAAGTTCCCGCCTATGATTACAATATGTTGAGGTGTTTTCCATTTCCTACATCTTGGCTGTCCAGCTTGCGGTCCTCTCGAATAGTAACACGAGGCCCTCCTCTTTCTCGCTGACGCTCGGTCACGGACGCGGTGAGGATGGCTGTCGTTGAATTCGAGATACCGCAATGAAATCTTGTCATCTTATCCATCCTAGTGACTGGTGTCTTGCCTGAGACGCTGTTGTACGCCCTTACGGTCTTCCCCGGACGCAAACCAGTCTGCCCATTTACCCAGGGTTGCAGAGGGCTCGCTGGTCCAAGTGTGCAATGCCACTCGCTTGTAATGTTACGTTAGGTATCGTACCCGTGCCTAATGTGCTAATTGTGAGGGTCTGTCCGAGGCGCCATTACCCAAACATGTCACACGGGTGTCCGAATATAGTAACATAGTGCGCGAAATGAAGCTCATAAAAGACTTAGCGGGAGGGCTGTTCTCCAACGTGACATTGATGATTCAAAGGCCTGGGATTTTCGCACCCAACGAAGGCCAGTGATCCTGAAGTGGAGAATAGTCACTCTGAATTTCTGAAGGCGCTTCGACGGCCTGGGTATTCAGCCAACGAGTTTCGCACAAGTACAGTTGATATGCTCATAATGCATATGCTAGTAATGCATATCCATCATAATGCATTGATTTTTGTGGGGTCCGGAGTCGGGGCCAGCCAAAATAACAAAATTATTGCATATTGCATAATCACTAGACCTAGCTAGGTACTTATGCATTATAACGGAGCTGTGACGACGAGTGGGAAAGTTGCTGCCATGACCTAATTTAGAATTTTTGAGTTTAATCATGTTTACACTATACTAATTAGCTGACGTCGCAGTTAACTTGGGTACTGTGCCTTCACCACCTTCAGCTCCTTTTTCGGCTCCCGACTGGCGGACAATATTTGGGTGGAACTTTAGGAGCCTCGCAGTTCCTTTGGTCCTTTTATCGTCTCGCCAGGTGCGCCACTGTATATACTAGTTTCATATGTATTTATCTTCTCACCAGTCATATTGCCTGTCTTGTTTTGTCCCCCACCCCCCTCCTCTTACTGTATTTTTCTGTCTCGTTTTGTGCCTGGCTCACATCTCCGACTCGTTTTCGGTTGTATCGTCTTTCGCCTCATGCGCTTGTCATGGTATCACTCAATAGACGTGCAGGTCATCGGCGGTGCTTCGCCGCGTGACCCGTGCTTGCTGGCCTCTCGTCTGGTGTCCGAGTTTCAAGACTAGGCTGATTGGCACCCTTTTTGAGGCCATTAAATATGATCGACGAACATTTTGCACGACGGTCCAGCAACCATGACAGCGAGCAAGCCTTGTGACATTCGAGTCACAAATTGTCATGCTCGTGGTTACAATAACGCATTACAGTTGGGTGGGTCCTGACTCTATGCATTATGAGCATATCAACTGTAGACGTAGAAGAGATAACGTCTATACGACAGGAAGGGAGGAGACATAATTGACTTGAGGACTTGAGGATACGCTCCAGATGGGACTGCGGGAGGCACAAGTTAGAACAATAATGTCGACCAGGGTATGCTGGAGGCAGGGCACTTACTTCAAATGACTGTTTACCAAGCTGGAGGATTTCCGTCCCCTCTCTTTTCAATCTGTGTGGTAACAATAATAATATTCGATTAAAAAGACGGTATCTACCCAATCAAGGGTCATACACACCTCGAGCCCCTGAGGGATGGGCTCTGCAGTCACCTAGAGTGGGTAGATCAGTGCCAGGGACATGGAGAGCAAATGAGGGGCCATACAGGAGCAACGAGAGCAAGGTGGAAAAGGAAGGCGACAAGGAAGGCCAAGTAGTACTTTGGAGCGAACATGCCTAACCGTGGAATTGGAGAGGGAAGAGGAATGGCTTTTATATGCAGGCGATATGAGAATCCTGTTGAACGGCGCCCGCTACTCACGCTATGGCGCCCGTATCTACTATAGTTAGTACACGTTCACACAACATAATGTATATAAGATGGAGCTGCACTCCATGTAGATACAGACAATTCCACTTCGACTCTCTACTCGAAATCTCTACGTTCTACGTGCTCGCTACCGGCTACGCGCATCTAAGTTGAGTCCTTCCCGTGACGTAAGTCACGCGCACTCAAACAGGTTATGAGCCCCAAGTTACAGATCTGATGTGGCTAACGCCGCTCGACCCCGGCTCGGCACGCCTGACCGATGGTTGCACGCGGGAAACCGCTCCATCGAGGACATAAGGACAGTCCTTGCGCAGTTAACGCCGCCAGACATGTCACACGGTTAACTCCGCAGACGTAACAGTCCATTGTACTACGATTTCGTCCATCAAATCGAAAGTTCCTTTCACAATTCACGACTGCTATAGGTGTTTGCCCTCAAATTTTTCGTCCATGGTAAAATCTCTTCCTGATTTAGTATCTTTATTCCATGCAGATGTTTGCGGTGTAAGTTCCCGCCTATGATTATAATATGTTGAGGTGTCTTCCATTTCCTACATCTTGGCTGTCCAGCTTGCGGTCTTCTCGAACAGTAACACGAGGCCCTCCTCTTTCTCGCTGACGCTCGGTCACGGACGCGGTAAGGATGGCTATCGTTGAATTCGAGATACCGCAATGAAATCTCGTCATGTCATCCCATCCTACTGGTGTCTTGTCTGAGACGTTGTTGTACGCCCTTTACGATCATCCCCGGACGCAAACCAGTCTGCTCATTTACCAGGGTTGCAGAGGACTCGCTGATCCAAGGTGCAATGCCACTCGCTTGTAATGTTAGGTATCGTACCCGTGCTTAGTGTGCTTATTGTGAGGGTCTGTCCGAGGCGCCAATACCCAAACATGTCACACGAGTGTCCGAATATGTAACATAGTGAATGTGCACGAAATGAAGCTCATGAAAGACTTAGCGGGAGGGCTGTTCTCCAACGTGACATCGATGATTCAAGTGTCTGGGATTTTCGCACCCAACGAAGGCCAGTGATCCTGAAGTGGAGAATAGTCACTCTGAATTTCTGAAGGCACTTCGACGGCCCGGGTATTCAGCCAACGGGTTTCGCACAAGTATATATTTTCTGTGTTGAACCTAAAATCGAAGTTGTGACCTGCTAGTCGAATAGCAGGTCTACCGCAAAGAAAGTAAGTGTAGATTGACAACTTGTTTTTTGTATTTATCTAGGCAAACACGAAGAAAAGAGGGATCAAGGGGTATATGGCATAGGCGTGGAAGAGATAATGCGCCTATACGACAGGAAGGGAGAAGACGTGATTGACTTGAAGACTTGAGGATACTCTCCGAATGGGACTGTTGGAGGCACAAGTTAGAACGACAATGTCGACTGGGGCACGCTGGAGACAGGGCACTTACGTCAAACGACTGTTTACCAAGGTGGAGCCTGTCCTCCGTCCCCTCTCTTTTCAATCTGTGGTAACAATAATGATATTCAATTTAAAAAAAGGGTATCCACCCAATCAAGGGTCATCCATACCTCGAGCCCCTGAGGGATGGGCTCTGCAGCCACCTAGAGTGGGTTAATCAGCGTCAGGAGCGTGAAGAGCAAATGAGGGGCCATACGGGAGCAACGGAGGCAAGGTGGAGGAAGGAGGCGAGGAGGAAGGCCAAGTAGTACTTTGGAGCGAACATCCTTTGTTTGAATGTGGAACGGGGGAGGGAAGAGGCATGGCTCTTATAGGCAGGCGGATATGAGAGTCCGGATTCCCGGACCAGTATCAGAAGAGCGAAGCATGGTCGTGATCCGGTTGCCAGCGTATCAGTTTGGTACCATTGCGTGTCTGCCAGCTGTTCATGTTAGCTGTCGAAACTGATAGGATGCAGCTGACCCGAGGGTCCGAGACCGAAAGTTGTCCGACTGTAGAGCTCACTGAAAAGGGACCAGTGATTCCTGGGTAGGGATACCTTCGGTTTGTGTCTCAAAGGGGTGGAATCGTCGTTCAGATTATCCAGACAAGCGAGAGAGTTTAATAATACAAATCGGCATTTGCTGCAGTTTCACGGAAGGTGAGGACGGCTTCGCTTCAGATGACCTCGAGATGTACAATGTCATGGTGTGATGTCACCGTTGCCATGGCGTACATATCTTGCGCCACCTCCGGCCTCGTACCATCATTGACTCCGATATGATATCAAGATCTCAGAGTCTAACAGGTAAGGCACATGATCATGTCAGATAACTGGATGTGTTGGGGAGGTTGTGCTTACCGGGTGGCACTACGGGTCTGGCAGCTGATCCATTAACTTGTGAATACATTAATAAAATGTTTGAAATTCTTCACAACCGGAACTTGGAAGTACTAGTATTATGTCTGCTGAAATGGAAGTTTGGGACGAAAGCTGGCAACTCCAGGTCAAACCGCGGGACACCAACGATCCCTGAAAAGAGACGACCATTTCAAATCATGCAGCGAGATGAAGTGAAAAGACTCGCATAGAATTAGAAATTAGATTCTAGTCGTGGACGAGGCAACCAGGGCATAGTATGAGATCTCGGTCAAATTGTGGTCAGACCGCCAGCCGTTTACGACAAGAGCAACCGTCAGTACCTAACCGATTGAGGGTTATACATAGGGGAACTGAGGGATGGACTCAGCAGCTCCCTACGATCAAACGATCAGCGGACAAGAAATGGCGAGGTCATGGGAGGAACGAATGGAAGATAGACGAAGGAAACGAAGAGAGTCAAATAGCTTGCAGTGACATACATACTTGGTCCAACTGTGGAAGGGGGAGGAACTTGCATGGTTTTTGTGCGAGGATAAGTGCTCGTTCGTGATAGTATTGTCACCGAATCGCTCTCTGACAGATGGTCTCAGAGGACTATGTTAGAAATGGGGAAGATGGGATTGCCGTGACAACCGTTTTTCATCCTTGTCAGCGATCAAACTTGTTGCACTTGTCCATAGATTGTAAATGATATCTAAATGATGGTCAAATTTAGATTTCCAATTGTCAGGTTACTACATGGTTGGAATCATCGAAGAACAACGGCTCGAGGTATCAGTAGAGAAAATGTGGTTATCAGTAATGTTTACCGTATCATGCCATGCTATTCCTGTACTGGGTGAATGTCCACTGGTCGGTAGAGCATGAGTCAAGGGCTACATCGTTAGAAAGGCCTGGTTTAGTCTATATCAAATTAGTTGCATAGATACGTGTTTTACTTCACACCTTGTATTCATTTTTTGTGACGTTGCGAGAAGGTATCATTCACAGAAGGGCCTGAGGCCCGAGGTTTCAAATGTCTTTGGTAGAGAGGATTGTATCAGAAAGCGTTCGAGTGACGAATACGCAGCCTACCCGAATAAAGACGGTTCACACGATCACATGACACACGCATGACGCAAAGAATGGGTCGGATCATCGGATCGGACTCTACTGATTCCTCGTGTGATACAAGCTGCCCAAGATTTGCGGTAGGGCATGTAATATAAGCGATAAGTGGAGCATGCAAATTTTTAGTGAAGAATGGAACCGCAGAAACGGAAAAAATCACTGCTCACGTGCATAGACCACTCAGATTACGGTGGGTCATATCATTGGTTTGCCTGACCGACAGCCTCGATCATCATCTATAAATGTCACATGGGATAGGACTGGGCTCGGGTAATTGGGGGATCAATCGTGAGGCCATGGCTTAGCTCCTGCCAACTAGATCCTTTGCCGTAATGAACCTGCAAGCTTGGTGAGTACCCGGTACATATCATGCTTGACGAGAAGCTTGCACGATCATTTCCAACGCAGTTAGACTCGGAAATTCGGAATGCTTTAGAGACATGATTCCTCGTGATTTTTGTTCTTATACCTTATAACTTGCATTCTTGCACCACGCTGAAACGTTTCTTTGGATCACGGTGTCTACCAGTAAGCTGGGCGGTGTTTCCAGTAGACCTCCAGTGTTAACAAGTCGCAAAGACGAGCCCTTCAGATTGGCTCCGACTAACCGTCACCACTACCACTGGTTCGTAGGGAATGGCATAAATACACACCCAAATACCACATCCTGCCCGGATGTGTAATAGGCACAAACCTGCACGCGGGTCCTTGTTCTCTGACTCATAGAGTGGCACTGGTCTCCAGCAGACAACGCATCTGATGGCGGCTCATGCTGGTGTACCAAGCTACTGCATATGCGCGCGCCAGGTCCGCAGTCTTCGCTATTGCTACCGTTGCATATCGCCATTTCCGTGTCCTCGCTACGGTCCACGGCTGCTGGTTCTGGTGCAAGCTGTGTAGGTATGGGCTGCGGGGGTACGAGGGTGTGAAGGTGCGCAAGAACACGGCGACGAGAGCACCAGGCGCGGGGGGACGAGACCGTGCAAGAATACGAGTGAGTGAGGGTATGAGCGAACGAGGGTCTGCAGCTGTATCTTTTCAGCGTGCGACGAGAGCGTCGGGAGATAGGAGAAACTCTGCGCCACTGGCACCGTCTTCTGAGAGTCTGAGTCGGAAAGGAGACAAATGAAATTGGCGTCCAGGAACTTCAGATTGATATGGGGTTGGCAAAGCGTACAATTGCACTTGGGGCATTGAAGGCGACAGGAGTGGGGAGACCACGCTCGCAGCGGGCGACGTTGGACCAAACACCCAACAGGTTCAACTCTGAGGGATTTCATACGAGTGGCGTAAAGCGCACGTATAAAGGCGAAGATGCGCAGTCGTGCGGTGCCTAAGACATGAGCGCTCTGTAAGCGCAGCGCCGGAGAAATAGCAAGATAGACGAGCTAACGCATGCGCCGCTCTAGACAACGTTATCACATACATGGAATCACCCAGTCGGACGAAATTTCAAAGGGCAGAGAACACAATTATCACGCCATTGCCGCCGACGACAAAATTTGGCACGGGAATAGCGTGGATCTGACACTTCAAAGCAGGTTAGATGAGGTCCTAGTGAAGTCTTGTCCTTTCACTTGCCTCGGCGGCCAAAGGTATTGTGTCGGCAACTCCATTCATTTGGCTGTAGGCGAACCAATTGATGCTCTGACATCGTGCAAATATGTCCTCGGAACTTCACGTTGTTAGACCGAGCTGCAGATGTGAGATGGCGGTGAGTGCGAAACCGAGGCGGAACACAGGAGTACGTACCGTAAATGTTCTCGACCCTAAGCTTGATAATTCTGACAAGTTCCCATCTGTGATTACCATACATTGAAGTGTTTACCATTTCTTGCATCTTGGTCGTCTATCATCCGGTTTTCTCGTACAGCAACACGTGGCCCTCCCCTCTTCTTTCACGCTGAAGCTGGCTATTGTGAATGGGCGTTCTTCAGTCATCCCAGAAACCCATCACAGGGGAAAGAACACGCGGACAAACGTGCTGATCGACACAACATCCAACATCGATAGAGGGCATCTCGACGCTGGTGAACGCCAGTTCAGGAATTGAACAGAAGGGGCTGTGGTAATGCAAGTCTTGATCTGCGCATGGGGTGGTCATAACTATTTAAGATGCATACTGTAATCACATACCGGGGGACAGAGACGATGTTGTGTTAGCAAACCTTCGACGACGGGCCCAGTTAGAAATATAGTGCAAGCAAAACAGTACATTAGTCATTTTTATACAACTAGTCTAAGAAATAAAGCAGGTACTTACGAACGGATCATGCAGTCCCAACCGGTGTACTTGAGCTCGACGACCAGTGACATTGATATGCGGTGTCGGCGCGACGTGAGCGTACAAGTACGGATGCCATGGACTCGCCACTGCTATATAGGTTAGGGCCAAGTTCTTGCCATTTTCCTACGTCTCGAGTAAGAAAGGTCTCTGGGTACGGACGAGAAGAATATTCGCCAGCGTTGTTAAAAACAACAAAATAAAGATAATTTCAACTGCGAAAAATTACGATCGAGGCTTCATTATCCACGCACGGCGAGTGTTTACGAGGTTAAGGTGCGTGGGTATGCGCGAGATACGGCGGTGGTAGCTGCACATGGCATCCTAGACCTGAGTTACAGTCTGAGTGTAACCATGGTGTAAGAACAAACTGGCATTGTTGAACCATGGTCACCGCACCTGTAGAATGAGACCCGGCTCCCAGACCCAGATAGGCCAATCAGACCAATGGATAGCCACCAGCTTCTAGGGTGAGTTCATTCAAGTCCTGTGAGGCAGCCGCCTTTTGTTGGACATTTACATGCTTTGTGCCACGGTGTGGGTTTAACTGGGGGCGAAGTTCCCGGGCCATGGCCTTACCTTGTCGGTAGAAGCCCTTGTGTCGAGCCGTTGTATATATGTATTCTTCCAGCTGTGCCATGTACCTGTCTGAGAGTCTGAGACATGACTCTCATCAACATCATCGAAACCACGTTCTCGTTCTAATTGGCGTGTCGGTGATCAATGATCACGTGCACGCTTCTATCGCACAATGATCTTATTTCCGAACCATCCGAATGCAAATAGTAACTCATGCCAATTATTGGCATCAACGATGCCAGTAAGTTTGGTAAGCAGTAAATGTGTATAAACGCAAATGGTATGTCTGATCAGTGCAGGGGTTTTATGGAATGTGAGTTTGTGAAAGAGGTGATGGATCGTATGTGAAAATGTCAATGTCAATGGCCAGCCATAGTGACAGCACACCGGACGAGTGGCCCAACCGACCAGACGGTAATTGCCTCCTCAGCTCGACGACGGACGGACATTATCATTACCAAGACATGCAGCGTGATACGTATGTATTAACACATTCCAGATCCGAGGCATAGACGCCATAATGATGCAGTGCCGCTACTGGACTTTCAGACGGCCTTGGGGCTACCTGGGACCGATACTGGGGGTACTGGGCCAGGAGAATCTAACGGCGCAGGTGGGATTTCGATCCTGTCCCCACCGAGGGTCTTGCTAATGCTGAACATGAGTTTGCCTGCTGCTCCCCCTTCTTCTAGGAGTTCGAGCTCGATCGCTGTCCGTTCCATCAGTTTCTTGGAGAAAGAGGCGGATGAAGGAGGATGCGAGAACACACGCGTCTCGGAATGTTCGAGCAGGTCAGCCAGACTCTCCCTACTCTCCGTCTTCTTGATAATCTTGTAACTAAAGAAGAATCTTCGTGCGTACACTTCGATCTCGACCTTGGACGACTCGAGGCCGGACCTGTTTGCGAGCACATCACACGGGTGGCGTTCAATAATCGTATCTCGAAAGAAAGACATACAGCCTGATGGTGTCATCCCAACGTGCGACGAACTCGTCTGCCTTGGTATATTTGGCCGTCTTCGTCCGTTGCGAGACTTTGCCGCCCTTGATTCTAATGTAGAAAAGTCCGCTGAACAAGCCCACTCTCGCGGGGAGACCGCTGGCTTTGATGTCTTTTTTCATGTGGGTCACGATCTTGGTGCGAGAAGCACACAATGAAGACCAACCTGTTATCTCGACGGTGACTTCTTCCACCTTGCTGTCCTGCTCTCGGGTGGGAGCAGCTGGCTCCCCAATGTCGGGGGATTCGGTAAGCTTGTTTACGGGCTCGTCTGGTGTGGACATCCCTGTAGAGAGACCTTACGCGAGCGACGGCGTGCAAATGCCACAGGGGGTTCACAACAACAAAGGCGTGATGAGGAAGAAGTAAACGAATAGGCACTCGGCAGGTTGAAGAAAGAGAGTGGGGAGACAACAGACCTGGAGAGAAACTCCGTTCAAAAGGCTGAGGGCGGGCACGCCGAAATCGCCACTCGAGGCTGGCGCGCAGCAGCAGCAACGGACGACAAACACACCCACGCCAATTCCGCCAGGTTATATAACCCCCTCAGCCTCCCCTCCCCTCGCATTCCACCCTCTCTCCGACTCCGCCATATTATATTATAAGCGTCAGGCGCAATCCGTAAGACGCTTCGAGAAGGAAGGTGAGCCATGGCCCCCGCTTCCACTCCACGATCGGAGCACTCTTGAGCCAGGGGCTTTCCTTTTATATCCGAACCCATCCCCAATCCAATCACAATGTGACGCGTGACGGGGACCCAGCCAGCGAAAAGCGTCCCGCGGTCTCGAGCGATATAGATAACGACGGCTTCTTGGACTTCGCCCGCCGGCGCATCTTGGCGGAAGTCGCCCTTCATCACGACGACAAAGATGGCCGTCCCTCCTGGGGCTGGTCACCATCGATCGGGGCGATCAGGCGGGTCTGGGCGGATTTGTGATACGGCTCACCAAGCAGGTGTGGCGTGATGCGTGATGCCCTGGCGGGGCCGGCAGGCAGAGATAACGAGGTGCCCATTACCCATGGGCGGTGAGTCACTTTGTCACATTGAGCAAGTCATCGCATGGTCCTACTAGTAGGGAGGTTTCCATTTCATTCTATCACCGCGTTGGTCCGCCCGGGTTCGACACATGCAGGAATTGGCCCGGGGGCAGCCACACAAGGTCCGATGGCTGACGACTGTCAAGGCGGGTGAGCTCGGAATCACATCAAAGACGAAAACAAGACATAGCCGTCCACTGATACGCACAGATCTGACGACGAGATTTCTAAAAGGACAGGTCCGACCCGAGATGACCGAACGTGGCTTGAAAATTTTCACTGGAGTGTGTGCAGGCTCGGCAAATCGCTCGCCATTGCAGGCTTGGTTTAGCGATAGAGTAAAGCCACCGTAAAGGGTATTCAATAAACCATCTTTATCACATGTGCATCCACTAAGTACTCGATCCCAAATTGCGCCCTCGGCGCGCCGTGTGCCTGGTACTTGCTGACGACACTGTGAGGTCTCCGGGGTACAAGCAAAACGCCCTGTCAACCAAGCTTATCATGGCGCGCTCACACCCACAACGTTCCCCCACCCTGCGCGCGGTCCCTGTTCACCCCGACAAACAACGCATCAAACTCTTCCGCAGAATGCCCAATCACCCCAAACGCGTCTTGAAGCGTGTGTCCCAAATAGTCCAGTTCCTTGGTGACACCCCTCATCGTGAGCGCGTACGCGAAAAAGAGGAGCTGTTTTGACGCATGGGCGTCCCGGTTCTTGACCACGTCCAGTTTCCGAATCGCGTCCACCTAGACGTCGCGTGGTCATGAGCGCCACGTGTCATATGAGAAAAAAAAAAGAAAGGAAAACAGATGAATGAATGCCACATGTACAACGAGCAACTAATAAAGCAAGAGATATGTCGATTGCGGACGTACCAAACGTTCTCGGGCTTTTTCAGCGGGTGGTAGATACGGCGGCAACGGCGCTTTTAGACGAAACGCAGATGCCAGCGTGGAAAAGTAGAGAATGATGTTGCCAGCCATCTCCCGTCGCTCCTTGTTGACAGGCAGAATAAAGTCTCTTCGGACAGTCTGTAATAGGGACGGATCAACAACGCGTCCACAACGGCAACGATCGACAACTTGCCGTGAACCTTGCGTACAATGCGACTCAGCATGAAACGGCGTCAGAGAAACGAAAGGGCAACGCACCATTCCTCTCGAGTCGTTACACACCGCATGCTATGTAGCCTATCCAATATCGTTTGAAAGCTCGTCAATATCGAGCGATACAGCATGATCGGAAAAGGCCCCTTGAGACGCGGCTCGTGCTGCGTCTGCGCCAACAAGCCCTGTATCTCAATCAACTTGATTTGAAGGTGAAGTTCCCTTTCAAACGAGGGCGAGAAAGATTAGCATCCGAAAGAGCCTCAAGTCCATCCCCACCGACATTGCCATAAACTCCTCGATCGAATCGCTAAGTTGCGCTGACGCCGATTTGGACAACAACGGCGTATTCTCGTCTTGTAACACCTCGCCGTTTGGACTACAACCAACGTCGTGATCGTAGTCGACCAGCCCATTGTTGGACACGACTAAACGGGTGTACAGCCAGCCAATGTTGAGACAAAACCTGTGCGGCGTCGCAGGGCAGGTAAGTCGTCTTCGCATGCCCGCAAGTATAGTTGCACGTACTCGCCGAGTGCCTTACTCAATTCACGTCGGGCTTCCGACGGCCACCAGAGACGGGACGCGATCAAAGCCCATATTACGCCCACCGTGACCGACGTCGATCGGTGGTAAGCAATATCCAATACGGGTATATTGTCCTCCCGTATATTGAACCTAGATCAAACATACAAGTAAAAGTGTCAGCACACGACGAGATAAGGATCCAAACCGCAACACACGCGTAGAGACACGTCAAGTTATACGTTAGGAGCACGAACCGTCCCGTGGTGGCGTACTCGGGCTTGGCGACGATATAGTAGAAACACGGTAATGAGAAGAAGAATCCGAATATCGACAACACGACTCCGTTTTCCGGAAACAGCGTGTATATCCCAGCCGCTACAACGGCGCCAAAGCTGTGCCATATCGTCAGTCGAAGCCGTCCGTATCTCCGAAAGAGATGTTACCGTACAGCGTCCCCAGCGCACGATGCACCGCTAGAAAGTTGGTCTTGAGGTATGGTAGAAATGATGTATCCGGTCAGCCTGACCTGAATCCTGGGGGGGCAACAGAGTACCTACCGCTCCGATCGTAGGAGACATGACCACAAAGCACTAGCGTTCAAACGTAATGTAGTCAGTCGTCTAGACCGATAAACCACCGCAGTACCCCATACGCACCGATATGAGAGCCCATTCTCCCCGGTATTCCGTAAATAACGGGCGTGTGGCATCGAAGAATGCAGGGGCAGCCAGCATGGCAGTGGATATACCAACCTTGAAAGCGTAATTGATATTGCGGTCTTTGAGGTAATCTGCAAGGTCCCATAGCATCCGCAAGAACCACTCGACAATGGTGAGGTTCGAGCGATCGGGCGTTTGCAACGTATTCGGCGCATGGGGGCGTACTTTGGGAAACGACACCTTGGGATGCCGTTCGTCCGCATCAAAATACATCGCTACGCATCCATCAATATCATTCCTAAAAAAGCGAGGAACGCGTCTGGTACCACGTACAGATGCGGCGTAATCCGGCCCGTCCATGTTTCTCTGATGGTTTTCGTCGTGGGAATTTCCGAGCGAAAGAAAGGAAGGACCTTGGTCCGTTGATGAAATAGCGTTTGAACCAGTTCTGGCTTGAGAACCTTGCTAACTCCACTGCATATATTCTTCGCATCGCATCGGTAAGGGACATCAACTCCCCGGCAAACTCCTGTAAAGTAAAAATAAAGCTGTACAGCCCCGTTATCAGAAAAAAAACGATCTTGAGACAACAAACAGCGAGTTTCACGAACAAATAAACAAGGAAAATGTGTTCATGCTCGCTCTCGGCTAGCAGCGCGCTCTCCTCCAAGGACGAGTGCGTCGATTTTTCCATCGATCTGGGCGCAAAGTTGCTCCGCCTGTATAAACGCAAGACCGCGTCGTTCGAGGTGCTCTCAAACGTCGACAGCGCCCGCTCGATGCCGTCAATGATCTGATGAAAATCTTGCGGTTGCATCATCTTGTACTGTTGCGAGTTCTGGCTGTTCACAAACGCTTCTCGTAAACGCTTCAAACAGGACATACACGCGTTCTGTTCTCCATTCAAACGTTATTTATATCTGTCCAAATGGAGGAGGCAGGAAGAAGTGACTTACCGAAAGCGCCTTCAACGGCGGACCCACGTCGTCCACGAGATCGCCGAACATCTCTGCTGCTGCAAAAAGTAGTGCTTCCTCGAGATCGTCCGTTTGCGATGCGAACGAATACATCGTCTTGCTCTTGCCCTTCTGTCCCGCCCCCGACAATGCACGCCCATTCTTGAACGCACGTTGGACGACGATCTTGCCATCCCTTTGCGCCTTAGAGAGCTCGTACTGCAATCGTGTTCCACCCCTCAGGCCACTGAGATGCTGCGCCAGCCGTGTCAGGCTATCCACCGCATCTCCATACGCCTGTTTGGACAACGTTCGCTCTTGTTCGCCCAAAACGCCAAACCACTCCGAGCGCGCCTCCGCCAGGCTCTTTTTCAGACTCGTGAACGACGACTGATGATTCTCCACTGCGCGCTGCATCTTTTCGTTGCTTGGCTTTCGAATGGGTTCCTCGAGCAAGAACATGCTCGTGATCATGCCCAGTAAGGTCGAGAAGGAATCGAGCGTCTTCGTCATGTCGACTTGGAGGTTGTATGTCGCGCTCTGCGGCCATAGCGAGAAACAGACTAGATTTGAAATGGCGGTCCCTACGAGCACGATGGAGGATACCACAAGTAGCGTCTCCCAAGTCCCCTCCCTCACCACCCTAGCGTGATGATCAACTTTTGGAAGCGAGATAGGAGTATCACGGACGCTTACACAATAAACATGACGGTAGCCGCCATCGAGCATGCTGTCCAAAAGATAATTTGTAAACCATTCTTTCATCAAATGGAAAGCAATTTACCCGAATTAAATGTAGGCTTCGCCATCCACACCTTCATCCACGTCAGACCCCATATCATCAACCCGACCCACACTATCAGCACAAAGTCGGCCAAAAATTCGAAGCCGGGTTTCACTTCAAGCCACCAGAACAAAGATAAGCCACTAAGGCTCATCAAGGCAGAATACAGCCACGCGAGCATGCAATACGAATCTGCCTCGAACATCCCTCCAATCGTCTTTGCAGGGTTATAATATACGGCACTAGCACGAACGTCAGCATTTCCGGGCGACATAAAACCAAAAGGCACACGTACATGGTCGCAATTAAATGTGCCGATGGGTATGGACTGTCGTTCCCCCACCCCGACGACGTCAAGTCTCCGAAAAACCGGGACAGCCACGGATGAAATGTAAAGAGCGACCCGATAAAGTATGCAACCGAACACTTGAGCATGTTCTTCCACAACAGGGGTATCTTCGGGACCCGCGACGGGACGCAGCACGTGAACCCCGTGCGAACGGCACGTGTCTCGGTGGCCGACTCGGTGGCCTGTGACAATCCGTCCTCATCCGTGTCAGCCTGCGTGGTGGGGTATTCTTCCAGAGGACTGGACGGCTGTACGACCGACGGGCCGGCAGAATCGACCTCGAGGTCGTCGCTCTCGACCAACAGAGGCTTGCGAGCGACCAAGGACCCCTGCGAGCGCCACGAAGGCTGGTCCGAATTCGTCCGTCTCGGGGAAGGAGGCACGACCGTCCCTGCGCCCACCACCCCATCCCCACCCCCAAGCTGCCCTTCGTTCTCCATCATCTGTCCAAACAATGACCACGGATGTGCTTGTCGCGGAAGAGGTACAGTTGAGCGTCGCGGAATTGACGAAGAAGTGGGGGTGTGCGGTGCGCTATTTGTAGCGGACGTGGGTAGGGGGTGGCCGTAGGAGAAGCTGCGCTGGCTGAGGAGTGGGTGACGGGTTTGTGCGCCAAGGCGCGTTTGTGACGTTATTCGACGATCGGGTGTGCTTGGTTCATCGTCGACGGTAATATCGTTTGATGTGCCTAACGGGGCGACCTGGGCAGGACCGGCAGGCAGATCGCTTCGGATGGAAGAAGTAAGAGAGGAGGTGCCATGGAAGTCGGGGTAGTCGAAATGGGACATGTGAGCACTCGAACTGAGCGAAGAGAAATGCTCGTATAGGCGACACTGTACGATAAAACTTGTTAGAAAAGTGAATAGTAAATGGTTTCGACAGCCCCGGAACCCAACTGGCACGATGCAACCTCACAGTGGGAGCGAGACAAGCAGTTAGCGGTAAAAACAACTCATTTGATTAGTGCCAAGTTCTGACCATGAGTCAGTATTAGGTAACTACAATGAATTCGGGCCAAGTAAACAGAGCATATTGAGCAGCCAAGCTGCGCACTAAAGGCAATTGGCGACGGTCATTAGCGACGTCAAGCAGTCAACCCATCGAGGCATGAGAAAGACAAAAAAACATATTGTCAAGTATATAAAGTATGAGAAGCTCATTGTCCGAAGTTCTACGTACATACGTATCGAGTCCATTTCTGTTTCTTTTTTTTTTGGATTACGCTGCACGTAAGGGGTGGTCAATAGTGTACCAGAAAGAGAATGCGTCCGTGGCAGCCAAGCAACGCATAGCAAGTACAAGATATGGCACGATATAAGTATAGACTAGTGTAACAAATTATCAGTTCGTCAGTGGTAGTACGGAAAAAAGGAGCAGTGTCCGTAATGCAGGTCCGTCTCTCGAGTCCGAATAACATCTGAGCTAGCAGAGTCCAAGGAATGTCCAAGAGTATGTGGAAGGTCATAATGAACGTGGACATAGTACACTAGAAGACTGAAAACAAGTCCGAACACAATGTTCAACAAAAAAGGTCCGCGTAGGTGAAGAGTAATCCGGCAAGCCGTTTGATGATGGCATCCCGTCCATCTTTGCACGAAGGTATTGCCCGATGGCCATGCAGCAGAGGTCGACTCGCTGAGCAATACTATAGTCCCGACAATCTTTTTTGCACCTTGGCCACAGAATATCCCAACAATGGGAACCGCGACGCAAGATGGGTCATGGCGTATAGCAGCGTGCTTATTTCATTGCGGACTTCAGCGCTGTTGACGATGGGCCAAGACGTTTCGACCAAGTTCAGCTCTCGAATCAGCGCGTCCATAACGGTTGTCCAACAGGGCTACGTGTGTCATCAGATACACATGACTGAACCAAACAACGACAAACTTACGCCAAGGATCGGATCCAAAAAGTCGTACTCGGCATCAGCAATGTGTTTTGTGATGGACACGCAACACCGTGCCGCCCGAAGACACTTTTCATATGCGACGGGATCTTCATGACCAAAGGGATAGTACAAATGAATTATCGCAACATGAGCAAGCGTGTGTATCGCAAGATATGCCTGCTTGTTATCTGGCGTGGTGGCGTCCAATTGATGGACGGGGATAAGTGTCGAAAGAAAACGTGCCGTCATATGTTCTAGCGTCTGGAAATCGTCCATAAATGCACTTGAGAGTGATAATGCTGCGTAATCATCAGAGGAGTGCAGGTAGCCTGCAGGGGCGAGCTGCCTACGCTGATCCCAGTTCGATGCCAAGTGATGGGCATGATAGGAAAGAGCGGACGCCTTTACTCTCAGGGCGAGCGGCGAGAAGCTACTTCCCAGGTTCGAAACCTGTCCATCAAAGAAGGTCCGCGTGGTTGAAAAGGAATGGAAATCATCTATTTGCCCCTGATGCACATTACAGTCAGTAATGAGTGACGAGCCAATCCAAGATTGACCTACTGATTCATATTCTTCCATGCTTTGAGGCCATGGCATGACGATAGACAACCATCCTTCGGGACCGTCTGGTATAGCCACGGGCTTTTGCAAAACAACAGACCAACAACGGTCGAGAACAAAAACCTGCCAGAAGGTCAGTATTCTCTCGCCCTGCTCAATCGTATCCTTGGCCGGCTCGAGCTTCATAGGAGTCATGACTCCGGTGGTTTCAAACACCGAATGGTTCATTATCGCGCCATGAAGGCCGCACTGCATTGTGAGCGACGCTGCAGCGGCAGCATGGTAACTCCCCTCCAACGCCCTGCCATTCGACAAGAAGTATATGGAAAGTAAACAGGAGGCTTGGATGACGTCGAGCACTCGGTCGTTGTGCTGTAGTGCCTCGCTGAGACCATCGAGCGCACAGTTGAGGTAATGGGACTCGTGTTCGCTCAGCGGTCCCGGCCGGGAAATGTAACAGGCCCAAAGGAAAATTGAGTTGGTCAGGCAGGGATGATGCTGTTCGGCAGTGGGTCTCGTAAACGAATCGCGTAATCGGCCCATGTGGAGACCCAGAAGGCACTGATGCCGGTGTGATGCGAAGATATCAACCCTACGAAGCGCATGAGACAAGGACGGGAAAGAGATAAGATGGACTTACAGCATTTGGGCAAGGTCCACCGTCGGTTGGGGCTCAAAGTGGAATGCATCGCTGAAGGGGGTTGGAGAGGGAGAGGGTACGCCTTGAATCCAGGAATGTTGGGGGGAGCCGGTGGCTATGGTATAATTTAGCCAAAACTGTTACCATGGCAGACATGCACAGCGTACCAGAAGGGGGGAGAGGCGAATGAGGCGTGGAAAATCCGGTGCTCCCTGGAGATCCGGTGAGTGATGAAGACGAGCTCTCTGAGCGACGGTGGATGGTGTGGGGATCGTGGAGGGTGACGGAGGGGGAGGTATACTCTGGGTCCTCGAGTTCCCTTATGCGCTGCTCGAGACGCTCGATGTTCTCCCTCAGCAATTGCGTCCTCGTCTTGCCCTTCCCGTCGTCGTACTGACACCCGTCGGATTTCTTTGCGCGGACACACTGCTGGCACGCAGGCTTTACGCCGTCACATCTCTGCGTAAACGTAAGCGCGAGTGGGGCTGGAGAGAGAGGGAGCAGACCATTTTGCGTTTCCTGGTCAGAGCGTGTTTGAGCATGGTGATCAAGGCGGTAGAAAAGGACTGAAAATACCTGCAGCGCAGACATGCCTTCCCTCGTTGCAGGGTGGGGGGCGGCGTGACGGGTTTACTGGCCATTATTGGAACGAAACTAAATATACACGGTATTGGGAGCGAACCTAGAAGAATACGATCAGGAGGGTTGTGAAATGGGGGATGGGGTGGAAGAGTCAGCAGAGACGGCGATGGTGGGAGGGGCGGATAGGCATGAATTGGAGACAAAGGGGAAGGGGAGGAGGAGGACGCGGATCAGAAATAAATTACTGGAAGGTTCATGAGAGAAGGTGTTGAAATACTTATGGGAGCGTTCAACTAGTGTGATCGTTGATGCAGTGGCTGGTTCGACACGACACGCGGCGTTAACCAGTTTTGAAGTGATATCACTAACCTCGCCTTATCGTAATGCTCAGGCAACTAGACATTCCGTCGGGGTCACCCTAACAGCGGGCTGGTTTGAGTTTCATTTTGGATCGTCTTGTCCAACTCGACGCCGCTCTCACACCGGCCATTCCTTGCCGTCCCACCCACATGAACACTTGCCGCTCACATGTACGTGGCCTCCGACTCGCGGAAACAACCGTGTTTCCCTCTCTGGGCAATCGCCCTGCCTCGAGGTGAGTTAGGCTGTGACGGTCTCTCAGACCCAGTTCGCTTGCCTTAGGTCGATGCTGTGCTTTTCATTTCGCACGTTCGCCCGGAGTCAAGCTCGTCACTCGAAGCTCCAATTTTAATCCATTTCTACACGGGTCCCATCGGAGTCGTCATCGTCAAGTCGCTCCGCTGCTGTGTCCGTTGCGCCGAGGTACGGACTGGGGGCGAATAAATCAAATGCCAAGATCTGCGAAATGCGTTCAGCTCGGCGCTGAGAGCCTCGGACTTGCCAAGGGCAGAACTATGGACAAATTTTTTGACGATGGAGGGGAACAAAAGCTTCCAAAACATGTCATGCGTACGCCACCGTCAAGGCACTCCCAAATGCACATTTCGGGCCCATGCATCGCGCTTTGTAATGTATTCAAGTTCCCCGCCATTCTCGTCGTGTCTCGACACCTACGTAAGTAACATGGCTTCCCCAGACACATTTTCTCAAGCTGTCTGGTTTGAAATTTTAGCTGCAGTTGATGAATTCGCTCATGGCCAATCATGACTTCACCAGGCCACCTAACCTACAAGTTCATTTAAAAATTGGGTTCAATACTCTGAGAGCAGCTGACTTGTCAGTGAATAGTGGCCCTGTGTGCTGCCGAGTTGACAATTACAGCCTCTTTCATCCGTGAGTCGGATCGGAAACCTGTCTTTTTCTGTAACGCATCATATTACAGTTCACCCCCGTGATATAACGTGTATGTACAGGATTCCATCCAACCATTCCCGGTTCATTGTCGGCTTCGGCCGGAGTCCGATTGCACAACCATCCCACCGTGCTTCGTAGTGGGGAGTGGCATTTCCTTCTCTATTTACTGGAGTCTGCACCCAAATTTGTGAAACAGGTTGCTAGCATCTGCTCTACTTGATGGTGCAAATCGGCCGTTGCTCATCATCGACATCCAATCTATCTCAAGATTGTTGCATCTCCGGATACAGCCTTTCCGATGGCATTCTAGTCCCCGGAACCTACGACAGCTTAGAACTCCAGTCGCCCGGCAGCGGTATGATCCCTGGCTTCAATTCCTTGCAGGGGCTTCGCATTCGTGCCCCCAATACATTCATAGTCAAGCGATCCTTCACATCCAAAGCCGTCACACCAGTGATACATGCTTCACCCACACCTGACTTCACATGGTAACGACGTGACAAAGCTCGTGAGCGAAAGCACCACCCATCATCCCAGGTACACGACGTACGTGACTCATCAGTGGATATTTTACTGTGTAGTTCACATTGTCCCTGCCTGACAGACACGTATTGCGTAAGTGCGATGTGCCTTACAACACGCACATGGGCGAACCTGACGGCGTTCACAATGATTATCCTCGATGTGCACGCTTGATCACGACGCCTCAGCCTGTATGTCAGGTGATGACCGACGGTTCCATTTCACTCCGCCCGCCGAGCATGTTTGTCGGACCTGTCGTTACCCCGAAACGATGGTGTCAGGGCACTTGCACTGCCAGTCGACACCTGTTTTTGATTCCCTCTTCTGGGTCGCCTTCCAGTATGTTTTTAGTCGAAACGTCCCAACAATCACCACAATCCCTCAAGCCATTCCGGAACTCCTCTCGTTCACACGCTCACTCGGTCCCGCGAAAACCACGCCCCAGCGGCGTTTATTCATTCACACACCCTTCTCTCGTTTTAGTCGACACTTACATACTTGGTCATTCCAGCTTCCGGTTCAACACGAATGTGATGTGTCGAGGCCTAGGCTCTCATCGTTCTTTGCGCGGCGACATCAGATGGAACAATTTTTAGCTGCCAACCGGTTAGCCGGCCAAAGTCCTAGCCGCGTCTGATGGACCAATTTGGTTTTACAGCGGGGTTTGAGAACAGAACTAGGCGAAATCATCAAGGCCGTCTCTCAAAGCACCCGAGTCTCACGCACCCCGCTCGCCCCCGCCACACTTAGGGTTTAGAATTTTGCACGAAGGCGGGACCCCGGGCCGTACATATCCTTCTCCTTGGATCATCTCTTTGCTTTGGGATGATAGCATCGCAGATCCCAAACCCAGCGCCCTGCTACGGAGATGCATACAAACACGTTTCCTCCACTGGGTGAATCGACATACTATGACACCCGCCGTGCATCAGAGGTTTGAATGACCGTGAGCATGCATGCCCATTCACGACAAAACCTGCGTGAGTCCTATCTAAAGTTCGAGTATGCAATATGCAGAATGCTTCTTCACCTGACCACTACTTTACAGTTATGGTAATTTGGTCGATTATGGACCAATACGCTCCCTGGGTACCGACGGCGCGATCCCATCGGCCGTAGGGTTGATCGGGATTTGAACATGAACATGAGGCTGGGTTATCCCGTTCGTTTGGGTGCGTTTGCATACTTTTGAGCTGTGTCGATACGCTTTTTCGCTCGCTACGTCAATCCCAGAGGCGAGTACGTACGACGTCTTACGCGAAAAAGGAATTGAATAATGACAACTCAGGGCGCGAAATTCATATGCACGCACATGCAACGTCGTCGGATAGCTTCTCGATTTCGAGTGACTGCCCCTGTGGCACGCCCAGCGGGGCTGGGATATCGACATGCGTAAATGTACTCCGCTGGCAATCAGCCGTGTACGTACTAGATAGGTACTATATATCCTCTATGGGGCTAGTGCAGGCGCTGCGAGTCGTCGCGTCCGCATCATTGTGAAATTTGAACCGCCTCAATGATTCTGTTCTCGTAGCACAAGCGTCGCAATATGGGGTAATGACTAATGATAGCGCCTGTTATCATTGATGAGGCCATTGCGTCCAGTGTCAACCGTCTGAATCGCTTATTACCCTGGCCCGGTGACGAGGAAGCCATTATGCGTCCCCCAGCAAAAGGTACCCATCTGCCAAAGGGCCTGTGCAGTCATCGCTCAGAGGTTCGTTGCTGTGTTCAATTTTTGGCCATGCGTGCTGTGTCGGACTCTCGGAGATCCGTTGCAGAATATGAAGGGCAGGTTTCAGCGGAGCGCTCAGCCTTCCGAGTCTTTCGCTTGTCCTGATCGAGTCTTCACACTTCCGTTGTCGATGCAAACGCATGCTCCACTTGGACCCACCGTTGGATGCGATGCCACAATTTGTCCGCACGATTCGGGTCTCCCCTGTGTCGTTCTGGACCTCAGGAAAACATGTCGGGCCTTTTCGTGACCCGACTCGAATTTCGATCAAAGGTGCGTCGGGTAGAAATAAGAACCCTGAAGACGCGGCGGGATGATCGGTCGTCAAGCTCCGGACACTACTGTAACATCCTCCGAGCCACGGTTCGCACCCCACGGCGTCCACGCGTCCACGAACCAGTTCGTATGAACCCGTACAAGAACGAGCAACACCGAAAATCGAATCGACAACGCGAATCGATGTTCGACTTGCCCCCCAAAAAACAACTCATCAGACCTATTTGGACGACTCATTGTCAGGCCCGGCCGACACATGCATACCATATCGAGGCACCTCGGTGGAATGAACTGGTCATGCTCCGACCTGCTCTTCCAAATATCGGCATACCGTTGCGGGTACCTAGCTGAGGTGCTGAAATAGCATTCGCGCATGAAAGAAATGAAGCAATAATTTTACTTTCTGTGCATCCGGACGGTGCAAGTCATGACACTGTCAACGGTATAATTGGCGTTCTATTCCTGTTCTTGAGTGATCGGAAGGTACGTGCGCGCGCGGCCTCGAGCACGAGGTGGGCCGGTTATAGTATGTCTGTACCGTCGTTCTCACAGTACGACCTTCCTGCCTACCGGGATTGTACATGATGAGCGATGGGTTTGAAAAACAGGCCTGCCTATCAACTCATCATTCGATCTGATATATATCTGATAGGGCCGCACAAGCACCATGCTCGAAAACAGGTTGCCGTCTTGGGTAGTGGGTTGATCGGTCGTTCCATTCCAAGGTACTACAGCTACAGCCTCGTTTGAATGGATGATGGTGGTGGCGCGTAGGGTGCCAGTGACCGGGTGGTATTAAATGACTGTAATTGTAACGTTACCCTCTACCGCTTGGACCGCGTTTCGACGCCACCAACCGTCTGTGCCAGATCGAACGTTGTTGGACAGAAGTTTACCGGTCACTTGATTTCTGACACTGCCAGCGAGGTACGAAGATCGGATTGAAAGCACGGATTGAATATGTGTTGCCAGTGTATAAACTGCTGATGCGTTCGCAGTGACCCCCCATGTGTGGAGCTACGCTACACAGGCACGGGAAAAAAAGGAGTGGTGTTGTGCCTGGACGATGCCCGTGGTTCCGACCGAGAGAAGCAGAACGCTCCTCATCACCACCGTGTGGCCAACGTGCGGACCATCTGTACTTCTGCTTCTTTCTCGTCTTCCTGTTTCAAATTCCTCCGGATGTCACTTCTGTCACTTCCGACGATTCCAGAAATTGAGGTAAAAGCGAGATCTGCATCTCGGGACTGCCAGGGTTTTTTTTTTTTACGCACATTCGGAACGGGAATGACGGCACTGGCGTGCAAACGTTCGTCACGCAGAGCAACTTTCACCGAGTTTAGCACGACGTCTCTTGGTCAAGAAAGGGCTAGTGGACGAGATGGGTGATCATCCCGATCATGGGCGCTCTGGTGGGAGTGGGTCTACCACGTGTTCCCTGTTCCTAATGTGTGCGTGGCATTTGCCTTGGATCCGTGTGAATTCCGTGCTGATTAGTCAGTGTCAGGCTGTCAGGCTCTAGATCCACCTCAATTGTGATGTAGCACCGGCGCAGACAACGTAGAATCACGCTTTGACCAGGTGGCGATGCAGCCCAGGGGAGGACCATGATGATGCTCGGATCCATTGATGATAGGCCAACCGCACGTGCTGGATAATGTTCAAGGTGACTCCGTACTGCTACGCGTTCAAGAGGCTGCATCCTGACCGATAGAATGTGTTTTTCAGGATGAATAAATGCGAAGAAGACAGTGCTACTGGCAGGGATTGTCGTAGGCGATGTTTTAAGACGCTCCTTGCAAAGTCTGTGCATGGTTTCAACCAGCAAGTTGGGTAAGTAACGAAAAAAATATGGTGGGATCAAAGCGTCCCCACAGCTACAGCTCATTGTCTACCAAATATTGCTGCGTTTCCTGTCCACCCTGGGCTGGTACATTGGACCATGCTCCCCAAAAGCACTATGAATAAGCATAGGCCTATTGTCCTCTAGGTCCACCCTTTGCTTTGATGATTTATGGGTCGGCCATATAACCCGGTGCTCTCATCGATCATATCAACTTTCCGCTCTCTATCCCCCACTATCTGTGACTGTGCAGCACTGGTTTGCTTTACCGCTATCCCTTCAGCGTTCAGACCCTCAGCATGGCTAAATCCCGTTATCTGACGCGGTCTCGTTCATCGCTTCGCGAGCGTCGCCAGGTCGAGCTCGTGTTGAACAAACGCTCGTTCGTATCGCACCGGGACTGGAATACGCCAAAAAACATCAGCAATGACATCTTTCTCGAGTTCGAACACGAATCGGAGGACGGGCCAAACAGTCGGACGAAGATACCCGCCCCTTTGTGCTCGAGGCGCCGCATGCAAGCCCTTGCACGTAAAAGTCACATCTTCAGCTTCATGCCCGGCCTGTACGTCGCGATGTTGGACAAAGAACAGGACGTACCTGCGCTGTGCATGTCTGGCTACCGGGCATTCACCCATGTCGTGCAAATCAGCTATACGACCCCGGCCGATCGCGCGTCGCCAACATCGTCGGATTGGCGGTGGGAGGAGGCGCCGCTCAACGAGTGGGTGAACCGGCTGCGTCTGATTTGTCCTGAATCGGCGCTCAAGCTTCGTGCCGATCACACGGCGATCACGCCTAGGGAGCTCCGTGCAGCGCGCGACTTTCTCTCGTTGGCGCTCCCGTATGGAAGCGAAAAATGGTGGCCCGAAGATGCGCGTGGAGGGGAACACTCCGAGCAGGTCGACCCCTACCAACAGGACGAACGCGAGGACACTAAGGACGAACCGGGAGAAGAAAACATGGCCGTAGACAGGGATGCGCAATTCATCGACCTCCCAGCCGACATGAGGTGGCTTGATGACCTGCTCGACAAAATTCCGTCGCGGGGCGACTTCGAAGAGGGCGATACGGGGATGAAGGTGAACGTGCTCATCACTGCACCCAAGAAACGGGCGATCGACGTGTTGTCCGTTATCTTTTGTTACGCAGCCTTTCTGCACGACACTCTCCCCGATAGCGTATTGAACAGGAACAAGGAGCACCACAATAGGCACTGGAAAAAGGTCGAGCTTGGAGCGTGGTCCAGGGATTATGTCGAGCTTATGTCGATGCTTGCTTAATTACGACGATGACGATATGGCAGGATATGGCGTGTTCCCTTGGATT
>JBBPUI010000209.1:0-29690 GCA_038094615.1 Heimioporus aff. retisporus | reverse complement strand
GATCATGGCCGTGATCGTCGCAAAGACGTGAGACGCGACAGGGACGACAGTCGGGACAGAGAGGATTCTCGCTCGCCGCCTCCGCCGCGCCGGTCTCCCCCACCGCTCCCGCGGTACCGCGATGACCGTGCTTCAGGTCGACGGGACTCACCACCTCACCGTCGCCGCGCATCACCTCCCCGCAGGGATGACTACAGACGCGACCGGGATCGAGACATGGATCGGCGTAGGAGGAATGATTCGCGCGAACGCGACAGGGGTTATTCGAGCAGGTACGAAAGAGACGACCGACGCAGGGACAACCACAGGGATCGGTCTGTAACACCGGATCGGAGACGGATGGACTCGGAGGAAAGGGATTATGGCAACCGCAGGAGATGATTGGGATCGATTTGTTTTATGTGCATCAGTCTCACGCCAGTTTAATCATTGCTGGGTCATAGTATGTAGTAGGACGCGCTACTACGACAGATATAATACGTTGTAGAGTCCGGGAAACGCTCTGGTATAGGAAGATATCTTGGCTTTTGTGGTCAAGCGAGAAGTTGCCAAAGTAGGCTGGTAACTACCACGAGAAGGGAGGTCGGCACGGAGGCCCCCGACAATGCTCCGCTAGACCCCGGAACAGGCAGGAAATGCTCAGAGTCTTGCTGTTGCTGACTGGCTGATTCCTGCATCGTGCGTGAGTAACATCACGTTGAACACAGGGAACCCCATAAATACCTTGAAGGCGGCGATCCCGACAAGGATCCCGGCAGCAAAGAAAACAAAGGCTATTAAAAGCCAGATGACGCCCCAAACTGCGCAGAGGGTCAGATTCCGTGGTCACCGGGTGGCGGAGCGTAGCGGACACACCTTGGGACGGGAAACACCCGCAAATACGGGCAAACGCAGACGCGTCCGAGTTATTCACCTTGCGTGCGATGGTATCGTCTGTCGCCCGTCAAACACCAACGAAAGCGACGTATGGATCCTACGCTCACCGATCACATCCCAAAGAACGTACAGGTCCGACATGACACCTATGAACAGGACCTGGAAGGAGGGGGCATGGAATGCGTCAACAAGGCGTGACGACAGACAAGACAAAAAAAAAAAACGATACGCACGAAATAGCGCAGGGCAACGCCCCCGCCGACAAACCAGAATAGCACGATCAGCCCAGTCATGCCGAAAATGAGAGCCCATGTCCTTTGGGCCGATGTGAGCAGATACGGAGCGGGCACAACAGAGAGAAAAAAACGTACAGCCAATTCCGTCGAGCCCACCAGAGCGTAAAGATGAAGAATGCGGCAAGAACGAGGCATGCGATCTTGCTCGCGTTCGTATCAAATCCACACGCGATCAAGCAGGCTCCGATGAATGATGAACCAAGGTATCCCGCGGGCAGGGTGATCCAGGGTATGCCGCCAGACATGCGGGTCTCGCCCCCCTCGTCGGCTGCAGGTGGGGTGAGCATAATACTACGTACGGATGTTGCATCACGCACGGTCCAGCTGCACAGAGTGGATGCTTGCACAAGTCAATACGCCGGCGAACGCGTGGCTCATCTGCAAAAATGCGTTTGCGGCCAACTCTGTGGTGACGCTTCACGCTTACCTCGTGGAAACCGACCGTCAGTAGTCTTTGGAACGGTTAGTTGGTGTCAAGTTCGATTACCATGGTCACATACTTGAAGGGATAAACTAGATGTGCAGATCAGCTACGAATCGCTAGAGGGAAGGAGATACATACTTATCCAGCTCAGTAATGGTACATGCCTGGGACACCATCAGATGGGGACCGGGTGCAGACACTTGGAGACTTACCATAGTATAGCTATTACAACGATGTAACAGCCTGCAACGATCAGAGTCGTTCTTTGAGTAGCGTTGGGGGTGAGCTGCGTAGCTGCGTCTCTGGGGTACAGGTAGTCCGAGCGATCTGCGAAAGAGGGCATGTCGTGGTTCAATGTAAGAAGAGGTTACTGTGCACTGCGGCCAAGTTATGATATCCTGTACAGTGACAGGCTGCACTGCCAGACACGAAACAAACGAGAACAAATGGAGATTGGTCGATTCTAGAATTATGCGATAATATGACACGATACAACTAATGTTCCACAACACATCCGATGCCGTCGAGCAGGTACATAGAAAGACAACTCAGAGCTCATCGTCACTGGCATCACCTCCACCTGCCATGCGCTTCTTCTTCGCCTGTATGACACACGTAGAGTCAGTAAACATAATTCGCACGAAACCAGCTGAACCCTGACCTTGCGAAGTTCCTTGGAAGTGAGTTTCTTGGTCTTCTTAGTCTCGACCTTGTTGCCCATAGCATCGAATTGGTCCTCCTCTTCTCCCTCCTTCTTGTCGATGCGAGGACCAGATCCTTGCCCCTCAACCCAGTTGTGGCCGGACGCCTCGAGACGACCGTCCCGCATGGCCCAAACCCTAGAGAACCTCGTTAAACCCGGAAGGATAACCAATAGATAATGAGGCTCACTCGGTGCAAATTGACTCAGAGAAGTCTCTGTTGTGGGTAATAATGAGAACACCACCCTCGAACGTTTTTAGTGCCTCAATCAATGCAGCGAGCGACTCGCGGTCGAGGTAGTCTGTAATCATGTTAGGCACCATATTTTGCCCGAGGCTAAGGACGCACTAGTAGGCTCATCCAAACAGATGATGTGGGGACGACGCCACGTTGCAGCACCGAGGACGATCTTGACCTTCTGCCCGCCTGACAACCCGCGCATGCTGTTGTGAGACACAAACTCAGCTTCCAGACCAAAGTCGGCAAAGTGCTTCTCGATCTCGTTGCGAACGAGGGGTCGAAGTAGACCAAGGCGTTGGGCTTCGCGTGTGTCGACCTCCAAGACTTTCTGCAAATGAAGGACGCCTCAGTTGTGTTGGACAACATATACACAGAGACTGACCTTCTCATAGCCACGCTTAACAAGCTCGTCGCGAGGAATCCAGACGTTCTCAGAAGAGCTGAGACCCTTGAAGGAGACCTCATACTCATAAGATTGTTTCAACTTCTTGCGAGAGACAATCTCGTCAATAATCCTCTTCTGGCCTTCGTGGACATATATAGCGCCATCCTTCATCTTCTGGGCTTCGGCCTCAGTGATTTGCCGAGTGGCCTTGCTCATTTCTTCCAAATCCTCGCCCGTCTGGTAACGCCAGAGCATGTATTCGAGGGCTGTCTTGTCAAGATGGTGATCGATGTGGTGGAAAGCGTGTTGAGCAACATAGCCGATGACCAAGTTAGGGTGCTTCCAGATTTCACCTCCTTTGTTGGGTTCCGTCTCTCCGGTGAGAAGTTTAACCAACGTCGACTTTCCGGAACCGTTGGGGCCAAGAATAGCGACACGTGACGAAAGGGAGACTTGGAGAGTGATGTCGTACAATTGCTGAATAGGTTGGGCAGGGTACTGGAAGCCAACCTTGCGCATTTTGAGCAAACTCTTCTCCTTGGTCTTGACACCCTCAAGAAGAGGAGGCGCAGGAAGCTTAAATTTGTAGTCCTCAGCAGCCTCAAGGGTGTAGTACGATCTAGCCTCGGGTACTTGCTTCACAAAGGCCTCAAGGTTGCCACGGTACCTTCGAACTTTGAAACGGTTAAGGTGAAGGACGTCGGTGATGGTGTTGTTAAGGAACCCAGAGTCATGGGACACGATGACTATGAATGGACTTAGAAAATACAATAGTTCAAGCGGGAGAACACATACTCGAGGTACAGTGTTTCAGCGAGACGAGATAGTTCTCGAGCCACGCGACGTTCACCACATCCAAGTGGTTAGTGGGCTCGTCGAGAAGAAGAATGTCAGCCTTGAAGAGCATTGCCCTAGCAAGAGCAAGTTTCATCTTCCAACCTCCGGATAGACTGCCAATAGCATGCTTCTGGCGTTCATCGTTGAAGCCAACAGAGGCGAGAGTATCGATAATCTCGGCTTCCTTCGCAAGGATACGCTTGTCGGACAAGATGAATTGCAGGACAGAGGTATCGGCTTCGCTACCGTCAATGTCGTGCTCGACGTAGAAGGTGCGGACCTCGTCAGGGGACGGGAAGCCCTCCACTTGACCATTGGTGATAGCACGCATGAGGGTAGATTTTCCGGTACCGTTCTTTCCACAAAGACCGTAACGGTGGCCACGCTTGAGACGAAGGGTAGCGGTGTTCAGCAAGATCTTGGCACCGTAGGCGAGCGAGAACTGGCAGTTGCACAAGTCTTCACCCTCCTCTTCATCTTCGAGAACATCCTCATCCTCATCAGCTGAAGAAGCTGAACGGACTGCCCACTCCCCTGCAACAGTGGCAGGGTCGGGGGATGGCGCAACGAAGGACAGATATGGAGCAAGGGATCCCCACTCGGAAATGTCGAAGTTTTTGGCGTTCACCAAGTTTGCGGCAAGACGCGAGACATGTACGACAGTAGGGCTCGCGAGGTCGGGAACATTTGCACCCAGCTTCCTGTACACGGCAGAAAGGCCTGCGCTCAGCTGGGAGGGTTCGGCAACCGGCAAGGGAGGGAGATCGCTCCCATCACCCTCAGGGACCTCTCCGACTTGACGGAGGGTTGCAATCGCCCTGCCAACAACACCACGTGCCTCGGGATCACCGATGGAAGTCTCGACCTTGAGGAGACCTGGAAGGAGCTTAGGCAAGAAGGGACGAACGGTGATCGGTGAATCGACCAGTTTGGACATGTTGTCCACGATGCTAAACACAGATATAATTAAACTCTGATGATCGCGTAAGAACCTGATTGACTCACACAGCAACTTTGCGCTTTGTGGCAGTGAGCTTCTCACTAAGACCACGTGACAACAAGGGAACCATGAGAGAAAGTGTGGGTGAGTCTACTTCGGAAACGAAAGTGGTGGCCGAGAGGAGTTGAATGGTATTGGGGACCTCCTCGACTGGGTTGATCAAAGCCTTGATAAGAGCCGGAATGAAACGTTCTATATCCTTGTTCGAAACCAAAGCGCAAGCTTTTTCAAGGGAATCACGGGCCGCCTTCTTTACATCGGCCTTGGTATCCCAGATGACCTCGGAGAGGACCGGGACGATATCAGGCATGAGACGGGCGGTCTGGATGGGAGCGCTGACGACGAGCTGGTTGAGAACGACAAGAGCGCCAGTCTTAATCTGCCACTTTCCGGCTGTCTTGATCTGGTGAAGCAGACCGGGCAGAAGAATAGCGGTAGCCCAAGGGTTCATGGTAGCAACGAACTCCCTGACGGCTTCCACCGCTGCGTTGCGAGCGGCAGGCATTTTGTCGGCAAAGCCTTCAATAAGGGCAGCATAAAGGCCCGAATCGACAAAGGAAGGCTCGAGAGCCTTGGTAGCGCCAGCCCGGGCCAGCGTAACAATGGCTTCGGCTGCACCCTCACGGGAAGCCGGAGATTTTTTGTCTGAGAGGGCCTTAAGAACGGCCTCGGTGAAACCGATTGCGCTTATGGCAGCGGGTCCGTCGTTTTGAACGGCAGAAGCAAGAGCCTTTGCGGCAGCGCCGCGGGACGCCTTGTCGGCAGCGAAAAGAGCAGCAACATCAATCTGGCCGTCGACAACGCCCTTGAGAGAGGCGGGAGAAGGAATAGCGGTTGCAGATGCAGTAACAGCGGGCATTTTTCCAAAAATCTGAAGGGGGTGAGAAGTCGGCGCTGGGAGTGCTCGAGAAAGACAAACCTATGAGATGTTCTATTACGCTCTGTAGTGTACAATGCCTAGAGAGAATGAGGACGACGTCGACAACGAAGGGGGAGCACCAGACCGACCTGACCTCTAATGGGGAATGCAAAAAAAAACTGAGAGGTGTTGTTTAGAAAAAGCGACGGGTCGCTGTGAGCTGGTAAATATAACTGTCCTGACGTTCGGACTTTGAAAAAAAAAATGGAACAATAGCCGGATCCGTCTAGACCGGTGCGATGCAGTGCCCCTACAGCCTCATGGCATGGCCTGATGGCCCTTCTTTGTGTAAACAGGTTGGCTACCATTCCATGAAGCGAGATAAACACGAGGTCATGTACAACTTATTCCCTGTCATCTAACTTGGAAAAGCTCAACGGCGTGAAAGCCTGTGCAAAGAAGCGTCAGCGTGTGTCACACACGTTCGAGATAACAAAATCAGAACGCGGAGACGTACATATCCTCCCCCTTCGTAGTGCTTGCTGTTTGCCTCGACCCAGTGGAGACGAAGCGCGTGCAGAAACGCCGAAAGACCCTATATCGGAAACGTCAGTTCTTAATCAGTCCTTTGACACACGTTCATCGATCCCCACCTCCATAATACATAAAACAAATATTGTCACTGAGAGCCACATCACACCTGTGATGATGATAACGATGAGACCGAAAACGCCTTGCATTCCTAAAACGTTTTCAAGGGTCATGCTCCACAGAACTTCGGACAGCTGAGCATGGGCCAACGAAAGTGCCCACAATCGCAAATAGGAGGCCGTGTGTGAGATGCAGCCGAGACAGAATTCGATTGTATGAATGATCTGATGGATCACCACCTCCCCAAAGTCGTGTTGTTCCTGATGATTTCTGTCGGCAACACGACACCTAGAATACAGCGGGTGACTCACATGTTCTTCCACATCTTCAGTAATAACCCGCCCGTTCCCTTCTTCCTCAATTTCCAAAACCTCGTCCGAGTTCTCGCGAGGTCTGTCATGTTGACCAAGTCCTACATACCCTCGACCCTGGATGTCCTGCATCTCTTTCCAGAGGAAGTATGGTTTCATGCATAGCATCCAAGGAATGCATACGACGGCGAGTAGGAGCAACACGACCTGTACAAACCCTTGTCCGGGATATAGCTGGTTGCTGGGATCCACCGTTCCAGGAGATAAAAACATCGCAATTAGCATGTTTAGCAGCGATGGAGGCTCCGTGGATGCACTCGTCCAGTGAACCATCCACTTGTAAAGGATGCACACCACCAGGTATCCAAAGATCGACTGCAGGAAAATCATCTGAGGAATAAAATTTGCGTAAATGTCCAAGGGGCGCTTGAACCTGATGTGATTGGGAACCTGCAAGCACAGGGCGAACGTCATCTGGAATCGCGTAAATCGATACCCGAAAATGAAACCGGCGAGGCACATACATGAATCACTCCAAGAATAATCGCCATCTTCATCTTATATGAATTCGTGAACACCAGGCCGTTATCAGCACCGTGCCATGCGGGATCCAAACCGAAGGGATAAACTTGTCCGTTCGAGACACCATGCAGGACGGTGCCATTGGTTTCAGGAAAGTACCACCCGGAGTGCCATATGTGAAGAGTCTTCGAGAACACGTCATTGTACATGAGGCCGGTGTAAACCGAAAACGCCCCCATCAAGAGGATGATGTATCGCCCACTGGAAGCATGTTAAAACGCCCCCTCGTTTTCACATCGTGACTTACAAGAAGAATAACCCTGTAATCTGATATGGAGAGTGAGTCGAGAATACCACATTTGAAAATCATCCCGCACCTCTCCAAGGCCCCCCTTCGCCCACTTCTTCTCGTTCATGATCATGTATAGAGCGGCGAATAAGATGATGAAACCATGACCAATATCACCAAACATCACTGCGAAAAGGAACGGGAAGGTGATGATGGCAAATAAGCCGGGGTTTACTTCTTGGTAAGTCGCGATGGCGTAATTGTCCATGATGCTTTGGAACCCTTCTGTGAATTTATTCGTTCTGTTGTAAGTGGGCGGTGTCTTATTAGTGCGGAGTTCATGTAGGATCGGCACAATACTAGTTCCCGACTCTTCCTAGAGAAAAAATCAATTGGTTTCAGATCCGAAGATGAATGTAACAAACGGTAGCATGCCCAAGAGCGAACTGAATCCTGGCGATATCTCTTGTGGGACACCATCCTTCGGCTACCAGGGTCTTTCTCCGCGCGTCGTAGTTGAATAGATTCATCGTCTCATAGATCACCTTTTCTTTCCGAACAACATCCTGCCACCGTGCAAGGTTCTCGCCGATGGTCACAAGCTCGGTGCGTCTATTAGCCCCGGTGCTATATAGAACGGTCTGAAGGTCCTCCAGACGAGCGGTGACCTCGCGAAGCGAGTCAGAACGCCTGTCAGCATTAGCATCGATGGGGTACAGGGTGGCACCCATCGACTCGGCAACCTTGCGAATCTTTCCAAGTAATGCGTCGCCATGCGCAAAAATGATGAACACGTTCTTGCGTGTCTCAGAACCAGTCGCAGGATCGATAAATGGCTCCGTGATGTCGGTATGGTTCATATAAAGGTTGCCTCTCAACACACGCCAGAGCACGCGCTCAAATGTCGGAATGCGAGCTCTATCGATGGTTCCAGCGACGAAGCTGAGGCAAGATTTTAGTAAGGATTAGGTATGAGGACAATGAACGTACTCCAAGTCGAACTGAACCGTCGACGAATACTGGTTTTCGCGATCGTCGTGCTGGAGAAGGGGAGCCGAACTTTCATCGAAAGAAGTCCTAATGTCCGTCTGCTGCGTTTCGGCCTTGACTAGGCGTAAGCATGCTGCATACCACCATCAAGCTGACCTGCCTTTTCAAAGAAGCCTGCCGTCTCCCTCAAAACGTGACGCGCTTCAATGAGTTCTTTGGTACGCTCGCTGAGCACTTTGTAGCTCTCGTTCATCTGCAAAAGCCTAGTCTCATGCTCTGCTAGCGCAACGTCGAGTTCGTCGATTGTGTGCGCAGCACTTGGCCCAACAGTAATGAGAGGTGCTGACTCGTACAGAGAACGGGTCGGAATCACGTCCTTTTCCTTCTCGATCTGAGATACGAAGAAACGGACACGACGTGCCATGTCCTCGAACCTCCTGATTTCCCCGACAAAGGAACGTTGGAAAGGATTCACGGTTGGGTTCAACTATGAGGGAGGTGGTGAACGGGTATCAAATAAGCAAGTATTCCAACACGTACATCTTTGAATTGGACGTTTCCAAGCTCTCCTAGCTCAGCGACTGTATCATGAGCTACTTCGGTCGGTATGTAGAGCTGTACCAAGCTCATTTCCTCCGAGCCTACACCACATTGTTAGTATATAAATGCATACCATGCTGAAACCGTACGGAACAACGAGGGATATTCCTCCCCCATGGTCGTATATCACGGTAGGAAGAAGAAAACTACCGAGAAAGGCTGGTTCAAGGGACGGATGAGTTGAGCGGGAAAACTTGTTTGAATTTGTTTGGCAACGGCCGGATACTACTAGTAGACTACAAGTGTTCGTACCACGTACAAAGGGCGGCTGTAACAAATGCAACTGACATGTCTAACTACAGAGCAGAAGATCTGGAGCCTGCAAATGGCATTACGTGGATGAATCCTGAGGCAAACAAACGTCACAGTATGGTGAGTTGGGAATAAGTAGACCGAGAGCTGCAAGAAACGTGGAAACAACCGCTGACAATCGTTTGCAATTGAGCAAAGGATCGCCAGCAGTTCATCCCAGAATCTTAGGTAACCCACCTCCAAAGTAAATGGCATTCGTGTTAGATCCCAGTTGAAATATTTTCATCTTCGAGTTCGTCCTCCGCCTCCTCTACGATATTGACCAGAGGAATGTAGTCTTCCGCCAACTTCTGCTGGGCGATAGATGCAAAACCATCTTCAGTCTCGTCCGTAATCCTCTGTTCTGTCTGATCGCCAGGAGGTTCCACGGAGCATATGTTCATCCGCTCCTTGGCTACCTTCCGGCAGTCACACAGTCGCACAAGGCTCATCTCGTGGCTTGGATCTCCCAGGATGGCACGTGCTCGTTCGGCAGCCAGACCTTTCGACAACGAAAGGTTGCTTGCTGTAATAGGGCCCACGACGACATTTTCATGAACAATGACTGAAACGCTATCATTTCGCCGGATTTCTATGTTGCTCTGACTTTTCCTACAAGAGACGATATGCGCTTATTAGATCTTGTCAAAAATTCGTATGAAATACTTGCTGAAATGCAATCCTCTTGCAACCCTCTGTGGCAGCCCAAACCATCAGTTCTGACACTGGATCTCTCGGAAGGCTAGTAGTCAGCATTTCCAATACATCACTCATCGCTAGTTCGACGACCGAAGCCGTTCTCTCAAAATTGTAAGCACTGTCCACCAGGACCGCGCCAACAAGACTTTCTAGCACGTCGCTGAGTGCTTTGGGTGGATCGTATTTCCACCCTTTAAGAATTGCATCTTCAGGTGAGAGGGTCTCGAGTACGGGAACATGACGAGTAATCGCTGTACTGAGTTCAACATTATTGATGAGTAGATGCTTGTGTAATCCAAGACGGTTGACAGCAACGGAAGCCAGGGTAGGTCCGCAGACGGCGCGCGAGCGAGCGGCAGAAAGTTGACCAGACGTCGCGTCTGGGAAATTTTGGAAGAGATGGCGCATGATGACTAGATCGATCACAGCTATACTCCAAATTGAGCATTATGATAGGCTGCCCGGGAGAAATTAACGTTACCATCGCCGAGAAACTCAAGACGCTGATATGATGATCCCGCCGATGTCGTAAAAGACGGGTGTGTGATCGCTTCAACAAGCAACTCGCCACGATGAAAATCGTACCCCATCGAGGCTTGCAAGTCTGCGAAAAGCGGCGGTATGAGGGACAGTTCCGGGGGCCGAGAATAGCGGAGGGACCATGGGAGAGGACCCCCCATGGACAACCCCAATGAATCGCCGGTCCGTAACGCCATGTCAATGCCCCCAGTGAGGAACGCCGCACCAAGTGTCGCTTCCATACAGTCCTGCAAGCTTCGACGGGGGTATTCTCTGCGTACCGAATGCTTTCCTTGCATCAGGCAATCTACCACATCCGAGCCCTCAGGTATTGTGTATCTCCAGATATGAAGGCTCTGAGCCTCGGATGTAAGAAATCGCTCTAGGCCGATCTCTTTGGCTCGCGCTAACAAAGTGCGGTTCGAAATGCTGCTCTGACGGAGTTGGGAAAGTTGACCTTCATGTCGGTGGGGAAACTTGTTCATGATGTGGACGGTGGACGTCAGCTTGAGTACTGAATCCCCCAAGGTCTCCAGACGTTGATTGTTCCATGTTGCATTTGTAGTGGGGAGAGTGGATCCCTCGATAAGAAGGTCGTCAGCGATGGGGGGTAGTCCAAGCTGTAGACGTTCTTCTCTTGCCCGATAAAGATCTGTTGCTCGCCTACAAATCCGGGGGAGAAATAGGAAGGCACGGTAGACGGGCTGGGAGAAGTGGACAACCCTACACGCCCCTTGCGGGACAATCGACCCGACGGGTGCGGTGTGGCGTTTATATTTGTCAATACATTGGTGTTTAGATGCCGGACGATAAAGACCGGAGGGAGCGCGAGGAAGACTGTGGATCTCAATAAGAGGACAATCAGTCGGAACGAAAGCTTCTCGACTTTTTCTGCTCCACTTTTGCATGAAATATTCGTGGTACGTCGCACATGGAGCCTCGCGTGAGCCAGGAGGTGGCATAGATAAGGCGGTGAGATCGTATCTTATGTTGTGAAGAATTTGAGCACGGCCATAGAGATTACAGTTCATAACCATCTTTGTACCGTAGTCCTTCTCGGTGACTCCTTCCCAGTCATACGTGCCGTACGGGTCGTCAACGACGCGTTTCAAGGCTTCGAAGTCGATGCAATTGTGCTCTGTGAGGGGAACGAGGAAGCATGTCATAGGCAACGTGATCGGACGTCCGGAGATACAAAACCAGATCCCCATCCTAGTGAATTCTTCAAGCATGTGGAGAGTTTCCCACTCTTGCTCGGGATCAAACACGAGTTCGTCCGTACAGCGCATGGTTATAGTGCATCCTTCGCTGGCGAGTTCAAGTGGCGGTAATTCCGTTCCGGTAACAAGCCCGGCAGAGTCTTCCCCATCAATTGTAATTACGTGCATTCGCAGTCTTGGACCAAGTGTCCATGGGTCTTGTACAAAGATACTCATCATGTCCGGAACTTCGGAGACGTCGGCGAGCTTGCGGCCATCTGCATCGTAGTCACTCTTTCCCTTGGAGCCCGTTGAGGGGAGGAGGTAATCATCAAAGACGTCGAGTTTGTGCAGGGCTTTGACAGCAATGAATGCAACTGCCCGTTTTGCTTCGCGTTTCGAGTTCCGCGAAGGACCTCGATATATAAGATGATCGATAGGGAGGGGGAGGCTTGATGGGAGTTCCAAAACAGCAGCGTAGTCGCCGCTGTATTTCGGCGTCGGGGGAGGGGTATAGGCGTCGTGTGGAATCAGGGAACACAAATAGTTAATCAGCCCGATGGCAGAGCCATAAGTGAGCACTGCGCCAGTGGAAGGAACGATGTATCGTTCACGTGCGGCAAGATCATCTGGGTCGTCTTCTTCCAACTCACCCTCCTCAGAGTCTGACGATGACTCCGGTGAAGCTGGGCGAGTGGGATTTTCCCGAGTCTGGTAGACTTTCTTGAGTTCGGGCTCGATTTCTTGGAAGGTTTTGTAGCGGTCAAGATGAGATGTATGGCCAACTTGAGCCATAATAACAAAAGTCGAAGTTTTGGTACGTGCCCGTCCTCTAGATTGGACGTATCCGACCATATGATGGAGGGGATCAAAGCGTATGACCAAGTCGCAAGCCTACAGACACCGGGTGTCAGATTACAGGGAAGCATAAGTCACAGAAAAGCATACCGGAAAGTCTAAACCTTCCTAGCCGACAGATGTGGCAACCACTGGAAAGAAAATCAATAACGCGGCACAAAAACCAAGAAAAACATACATACATAGATTCAGACCGCCTTCTTCGTAGGATTTCCGGAATGCCTTGACCGTATCTTGCTGCCGTGCTAATCCCATACCCTTCACGTTCACTCCTGAACCAGCACTCCCGTTGGAACTGCTCTTGCCTCGCGATCCGTGTCCGCCGCCGTGGCCGACGAGCTCCGCGCACCGAATACGACCCCTTAGCTCAGGAATCTTGGAAAGTACCTTAGCAAGGCAGGCAGCGACCTGCCGCTGCTCTACAAAGACAATACCGTGGAATGTTGGGGTGTGGTATTCAAGGAGAACTTCTGTGAGAGCCTTAACCTTGGGAGTACACCAAGCAAGGGGAACAGGGATTGGCACTGCAGGCGGGGAAGAGGAAGAGTCTTCAAAGAATGGCTTGAAATCAGAAAGGATGGAATCAATCTGCTCGAGAGCAACGGGGATCGATGGCGTATTTGGTGTGGGAGGATCATCAATATCCATCCCGTCTTCCCGAACGGTAAATGGATAAAGAATTGAATCGTCGGGTGTGTCCAACTCTAGAAGCAGTTGATTTACTCGTGACCGAACCTCGTGATATGCAAAGAGGTCTGCGGAGTAGGGTCCAAGGCTGTTCCGGGTAACATGGTACTTCATTTGCAACTTGTTCCATGAAATGTCAACGTCATCAGACTGAAAGAGTAAGAGTGTATCCCAAAGACTTGGGTTTAGATAGAGATAGTTATCAGGGGGTGGGAAGTACTGCTTGATCAACTGCGACAAGCATATAAGGATGCGTTCCACAAAAAGTAACGAAAATACGCACTTCTATGGGACGCGGCGAATTTTCGAGCAGTTCGGACACATGCTCGCGTACAGCAATGACAGTAGCATCCAGGTTTTTCTCCAAGGTTGACAAGGAGCCTTCCGCGTCTTTCGGATTCCAGATAGGTGACGCTGTCATACCAAATACCTTTGGGCGTTCGGTGGGGTGAACCTGAAAGTATTCACGCATTATACCATTGTAAGCATGGTTCTTGCGCGTGTGGTGGCACTCATCAAAGATGATCAGCGATACCTGAATCGGCGAGTCAGCGGAGCGATATGAATGTGGAAGGCGACATACTTTGTCGATACTCCAGTGTGAATGAGTGAGGATATTGAGGAATATCTGCGCTACAAGGTGGATGAGAGACTGGACCTGACGCTGTAGTCCTGGAACCGCCCTACCTGTCATGACGACAACGTCTGCCTTTTCGAACGAGCTCTTCCAATTTGCGCGATCCGAGAGCTCCAGGTCCAAGCTTCCGTGGAACTTTCGGACCCTCAAAGGTGTCTGAGAGGCGATAAACTGTGCCTGCTGCTCCACGAGAGCAACCTTTGGGACGAGAAATACGACGACCTTGCCAACAGCGCTCGGCTGCAGGACGACCCATTTAATGAGAAGGATGCTGATGAATGTCTTTCCACTGCCAGTGTCGAGGGCTGCAATGATGTTGTTGTCCTGCGCGCGTCGAAAAATCTCCTCCTGGTATTTGCGGGGGAGAATTGATTCATTGACAGTGACGGTGAGACCCTGAGTGGTCGTCGCAGACACTGTAGCGCCAACGGTCGTCACCGTCATGAAGCAAGCGGTGTATCGGAGTCTCCTGCTGTGCAATCAGATCGAAATCAGTACATCTCTGAGCTGGTTAGAGCAAGAGAAATTCCAAACAACGCTCATATTCAAGTCCGCGTCGCAGCACCGTGTACTGAATACAGCCTTCCTAATCAAGCTCGTCTCGGATTCACTGTGGGCGCAGCAATGGCGGTCAACCCAAACGAAGACACCGAATTGTGAGCGCAATTATCCTCGTCGTACGCGGCGCGCTCATCTCTCCCAGCAACGACGCACTCCGCAAGCACGGCATCCTCCCACCTCGCGAACAGCCCCCTCGCACCCCTTCGCCCCCGCCGCCTCCAACTCTCCACGAGGCCCTTGCCGACCTTACTGCGGACGAGCTACGCGAACTGGAAGAGGACGTCGCGGATGAAGACCTCCAGCGGGCGGCAGACGCATTCCGCCGCCAACGACTCGATGAGGAGCGAAAGGCAGTCAAGCGTGCCCGTTTCGGGAGGGTGTATCCGATTGGCAGGGATGACTACACAAGGGAGGTCACAGAGGCGAGCAAGATCAACGAGGACGGGGATCAGCACGAGAAGGGGACGGGCGTGGTATGCTTCCTTTACAAAGACGGGTGAGCCATCTCCATGCCACACCCAGCCCAACCTCAGCATTCGTAGCATCCCGCGCAGTGATCGTACATTTAACCATGTTCGGGAATTAGCTGCACGATACCCACGAACCAAGTTCGTGTCTATCGTCGGCGACAAGTGCATAGCAGATCTACCCGATAGCCGTATACCTATGCTCATCATTTACCGCAAAGGAGAAATCAGAAATCAGCTCGTAGCCTGGGGTGCCGACCGTGAAAGGCGACTCGAAGGTGTGCCAGCCGCTCTGATGCCTCTAACCCTGTTCACCTTCCGAGAAGAACTCGAGGCCGTTCTCGTGTTGTGTGGGGTGATCGACCCTGATCATGGCAGTGGAAGTAGCTGCGATCAGAATGATAATTCGGATGAAGAACTTGAAGACGACCCGTCCTTCCGTATGCGATCCGCAACGACAAGAACCAATACACAGACTCCAAAGAATATCCGCGGAGCAAGAAGAAAGGACGATTCAGATTCGGAATTCGAGTTCGATATGTAGATACCGTAGTCTACTCAGCATTGAAAGGAGGTAATGTTTGTCGCCTTCCCTTGACTGGCCAGACTTCCGTCATGGTATCGGCCGCCCACACCCTTCCCCCCCGCACCACGAACCTGATCTCCTTGGTCTTGCGTATGTCACCGTCAATCAAGTCAAAGCCGCCAGGATAAACGACAACATCAGCAAGTTTGCCCACGGATATTGTGCCGAGAGAGTCTGAGAGACCAAAGGTCGTTGCTGCGGCCGATGTGGCAGCACGAAGAACCTAAAAGATACTTGTATTAGCATAAGCATAGCAGCATAAATAAGTGGGATTCACCTCGTAATTACTCAGACCCCCTGCCTTGGCAAACGCCATTTCTTGATGATACATCCGACCTAGCGGGGGCTCCCCGTGTGCACCAATGTGGGCGGACAATCCCCGATGAACCATCTTGGCTACAGACGAAGAGACGTTAAAAAGTGCCATTGCTGCAAGCCGTGTCAGTCCAACACTAGCGAACATTCCGAGAAAGAAGACGAACAGTTCGCTGGCCGGCTCGTAGACTCGGATAAGCCCTCTAGAATGTCGTGCCTCGTAAAGCGTCTGAGTCTGCATAGCAATCAGATGCGATCCTGCGACAACGTTTCAACAACACATACTTGGGATCATTAGGGATATCTACGGTCGCCCAGAGTAACTGTTCCCCCATTGGTCCTCCATAATCAACAATATGCGTCGGGGTCGATCCAGTGCCGCTCAGTGCATAGAGTGTGAGGATATCGTCGTAGAGCACGGATACAGGGATATTGTGCTCTACAGTCGTCATTCCTGGAGGCAACTCGTCAGAAACAGACCTTACAGCTCGAATGTCCACTTGCCATCTACAATGTATGTTAAGTCCCAATCGAAGTTCATGCCCTAAACAGTGGATGAGTCGCATCTTACAGATTCGCAACAAAGCCACCCACACCCTCGGGCACACAAGCCATGTTCATCTTTTTCGCTTGCAACAGCAACCGCTGCCTAGATGCTCTCGCTGGCAAGTTGTAGTTCTTATAAGACCAGCTTGCCGGACCGCCCTCGGTCTTGATGCGGGTAAGAGCTTCCTTTGCTTCTCGAGTGTTTGCAATATCGAGATGATAAGAATAATCAGATGCTCCATAGATGATTTGGCCGGTATGGAAGATTCTGGGTCCCACCATCAGCCCACTCTCGACGCGAGCACGTTCAACAAAGCCAAGGGAGTTGTGCAAGCTTGGACTTTGAAGTGTCTTAGGGTTGTATCACATACACTTCTAACCGACGAACGTACTTGTGCATGGTTGTTACCCCATATGCAAGGAAGGTTTCCATTTCCCAAGAGGTCGCAGGGTATTTAACAGTCGCACCGTCCCAGTGGGCATGCGCGTCAATAAAGCCCGGGACGATGTATCCTAACAAAGTCAGACGTCCCATTATCAGCAGGCACGCACACTTGCAACTCACCGCCATCGGTTTGGATGATCAGCGCATCGCCTGGAATAGATATCTCATCATCTTTGCCCACTGCGTCGATATGGCCATCTCGGAAGATAAGTGTCCCACCGGTAATTACATCCTGTTGGGGGTCGCCGTGTTCCATGGTGAGAATGGTTGCATTCACAAACGCAACAATCTCCACGCCGGAAGCTGCGCGGGCTTCGCGACGGAGTCTAGTAACTTCCGATTCATATCGTACGTGCACTTCGGTGACGTCCAAATGACCAGTTACGCAGTCGACCCCGAACGTCTGTGTGTCTGCTGCAATAGCCTGCGCACATTGTGAAAGTCGAGAAATGGGAAAGGTATGTAGGAAAGGCCCTGGTCAAATTGGATCAACGGCCACCGCAAATTAAACGATCACAAATCCTACCGAGGAACCACCCAACGACGTTTCCGTCGCCACTCACGACCAGGTCATGTCCACCATCCAAGCTAAGTCTGGCTAGTCCCTCTGGTGCCTTGCCGGGCTTGCTCCATAGATCTATTTCAGATGTCACCTTGGGAGCGTAGTAGACCTGCTGGAAGTTCACGAATGCCGCGCCGTGGGTAGCACTCGAAAACACCAGCTCATCCGTTGAATGTCCACTTGCGAGGGTCTCTTCTGTGTAGCGTCCCCATTCATTGGCACCGCCAGCGAGATCCACAGTAAAGACTCGATCAGATTGGTGTACGATAAGTTTGTCGGAAGAAACAAAGCCTAGTTTCAATCCATCGTCGGAGGGGCTGATGGATGTGCGGATGCACCGAACATTTATCACGGGGATTGAACGGGATGTCGCAGTTTCCGTGGGGAGAGTGACCTCGCCAATCCAAAGACCAGGTTGGGCAGTTGCGACAACGTTGCCGGTAAGAGTGTCACCTGCCGTCTTAACAAAAGCAATTGTACGAACCGCTCCCTCTCCAGCTGAAACGATGGGACTAAAGTACCGCCCCATCGGAAGGCCAGTCAGCTCGTATACGTCGCCAGTATCCAGGTTGGCGATCTCGAGGGAAGAGAAATATGAGTTGGACCATCGTCCGTGAACGATCAAGTCATCGCTCCCGCCAACGAAAGAAGGTGAATAATACGCGGCTCCCGCGTGCGCAATAGGTATACGTTGTGCCAAGGATGCCGATCCCAACACCTGAACGTACGTGACGCCAGCAGCTTGGAATACTGCACGCGTTCCAGTCTCATCGAGAGCGAGCTGGGTGAACGCATGGAGGCGTTGTTCGCCTTTTTCGAGCTCTCTGACATCCGTGGCGGCTTTCAGAGTCTCGGCAAGTTTGATCTCGATGTGAGCCTGAAACCCGACAGGCTGAGGGGTGCCATCCATCACACGTTCTCCGAGTGCATTCGAGATAAGTGGAACGTGGTAAATTTGACCTGCAGCCCAGATAAGGATAGCCTCGTCGGAGGGGTCAAATGCAAACGAAGGATAGGTGCCCATTGGAGCATATATAGTAGAAAGATCGTAGGTCAGCCCGTGCCAAATATTGCGAAGCGTGCCCGTCTGCAAATCCCTGTGGCGTGTTTCAGATGGTTTTGAACGATGACACATATAAGACATACTTGAGCACGAGAGCTTCTTTGTCGCGAACTCGACGAACGAAAGCGAGGGTACGCCCATCACGAGACAACGTAGGTCTGCTAGCTCCTCCGGGAAATGCACCAACGAGAACTTCCTCTTCTCCTAGTGTAAGATTCCTTATAAAGATGGAATAAATACCCTTGTGGACGTCTGTTGCGATCTATTAGAACAAACACAATGGAATGTGCGCATATGCGCTACCTTTGGAATATTCAAAGGAACCCTGATCATCTTGGACATTTCCTGCATACACGAGAGTATCATCGCCCAGCCAGGAGAACTGCTCGTGACCAATCTGCTGTTCGATGTAATCAGCCTTGGTCCATCCCAGCGGAAGCACCTTGGAAATAAGACGCCTGCCGGCATTCACTTCCACCCGGTGTTGCTTGAGATCACGGAGCGTTGGAACATCATATTCCCATCCTTCGCCCGCTCCCAAGGACCGTTGGGAATAGTACCATTTCGTCGCGACGATTTTGGTGCCCGAAGGGTGCCAACGTGGATCGGAGACCCAATTATATGTCTCATTAGTGACACGTACGGCTGTACATCGCAAGGTCGATCAACTCCGCTCACATTACCATCGTCTTGACACAAACCTGTCAGTCGGCCTTCTCGCAATAGTCTCCTTAATCTCCGTTCCTCCGTCTCTCTAACACCCATCGCAAGCAGCTCGGCATCAGAGTCCCTTTGGGCAATTGCTTCCGTGGTCATCGTGGAGGGTGAACGAACGTCCATGTCGGCGCAACCCCCGGCGGCCCACGGCATGACCCAGATATTGTCGACGCCAAGGCCCGCGTCGCTTCTGAAGGCCAAACGATCGCCCTGCGGAGAGAAACTGGGATCGGCGTCGTGTGGTACCCCAGAGAGCACCGGAACAGCCTTGGTTTTCACCCCGTGGGTCAGATTTGCCTCGGAGTAGGAATGCCCTGGGAGACAATAAATGTTGCCGGCCATATCAAACACGATATCGCCAGAGATGGGATGGACGTCGAGGCGAAGCCAGGTACCTTCTTCAACGTCGTACTCAAGGGTGCGCGGATATGGGAAGTCGGTGGATATGTCCCAGCTGTCTTGTGGTCGCAACGGGAAGACGTCGTCCTTGAATTCTGAGGCGGGGTCATCGCGATAAGTGCCAAAAGACATCTCGGCCGAGGTGGAAGCATAGCCAACACCCAGAGTCGGTGCATGGAGAACAATAACCTTGCGAGAAAACAGCAAATATATGATGTAGATGGCCGGGATCGAGTATTTGATCGTTGTGATTAGAAATGAAGTGAGGCGACTGAGTGGGGTCGAACCACCTGGACGACGGCCGGTCCTGGGAGCAGTCAAAGGCAGTCCAGGGTCTTTCGTGGCAGGGGAAAGTTCCTTCATATCGAGAGACATGCTTGGAGTCTAGTCAGCGCATCGCCAGTAAGGGCACAAAGCCTTTCCGGGTCACTCACGCGTCTCTCGTGTCTCCGCCGACAGAGACTGCAAAGTTGAACCTGTGACTCTTCCGAAACGTCAATATTAGTCGCGTTCCCACTGCCGTAACTACCAATGAAAGTTCGATCAAGATCACACATGAGTTATGTAATTCTAGTGACCGAGTCCCTATTCAATCGAATACGAGGCCTTTCTGGAAGACGCTTCTTGAAACATGTCTGGACTTGAGCCTGGAAATTCCGACACACGGTCAGGGTTTGGAACCCAACAACTCATGGGTGCAATCAGGTTGGATGACACGAAATACCACGTTGCCTAGAGTACTACACGAACCAAAGAAAGAACGATGCAGATCGAGAATAATTACGAGGAAGCACTTTCTTCAGCCTGTTCTTCACCGGTTGGCGGGTTGTCCTCGCCCTCTTTAACCTCGGTCGCTTGCTTGGACTCGACACCTTCGCCAGATGTCTCTTCAGCAGCATGATGCTCTGCTGCACCCTCCGTTTCACCCTCGTGTTCTTCGCCTTCTTTTACATCCTTGCTACCAATCACGGTGGCGTTTATCCTGCATAGGCCCATTAGCTGCCAAACCCACGATCCGGGTGGAATGCGTACGTCAGCGTAACATGAACTTTATCTCCTGCGCCCTCGCCCTCGCCCTCTCCCACTCCCTCAGCCTTCGGTAACTCCACCGCCATACGTTTGTGCCCTTTCCACCCAAAGCTCCCGGTCGAAAGGGCGCTCGGAACAAGAGCTATGTTTGCCAAGAAACCAGGATCAACAGGTTCAGATTCTTGGCCCTCAGGTACGGGTGCGGTCGTGGAGATGTTCACATAAAGAGGGATGGCGCGGGACTTGAACACGGAGTAGGCCATGGAAGTCTGCGTTGCAACAGTTAGCGATGGAGGGGATGTGCGAGAGGATCGGACACGCCTTGAGCCGCGCTGCACCCTTGGCGGCCCTGCCAGTGGACCGAGCGCCTTCTGTCTTGGCCACCTTCGAACTGCGTGTTTCACGCTTCGCGGTGGAATCGTCCGTTGCGGCTCGCTTTCTACCTGAAATCCACGCATGAGAAAGGGGAATTAAATAGGGGGCATACGTACGCACCAACCATGTTCGATATGAGTACAAGTCGAGTGTGTCGATATGCTGCGGGAAGAACTGTCGGTCTCGGACTAGCGAGATGGGTGCTAAAGTATAAGATGAGCGTGGTGTCAAAGCAAACCGCCAACAAATATTCGCAAAGCCCACTCGAGCTGAAGAACAATCGCACCCTCTGATGTGACGTAACGCACATGTAACGCGTCGCCTTGTCACCGTTCCAAGTAAAGAAACAACTATGGCATGGATTCATCAAATAAACAGCACCGTAAAAACTACAAAATCATGGACTACTTAGCGACAAACCGACCAGCATGCGCCGTCCTCTATCAGCAACACCTTTATGTTCCTGAAACTATCTGTTAGAACCCAACATTCCCCGTAGTTGATCTGGGAACTGACCTCCAATAAACATGGACGCATACATATGCGTCGGAAATTGCATCCACTACCTTGTCGGGGCGCCAAATACACACATCCCGACCCTTGCTGTCAGCACCTGTACCGCCTCCTAACCCATTCTCTCGTCCACCCCCCACCCCGCTCGGCGTAATCTTAGTCAGCGGGGCTCCGAAGAGCCAACCAAACCGTCAGATGTCCTCGCTATCGCTATAGAACTCGTCCTCATCGTCATCGAGGCTTGCAAGGTTGCTCATGTCGACCTTGTATCTCAACAGGCCCCCGATGCCACCAAAGCCCTTGACAAACTGGGCGCCTTCCTGAGAGCGATTGGTCACAAACTCGAGGTTGGCACCAAAATCCTTGTATTTCTCAGCGAACCATTCCAGTAGAGACTGCGGCTCAGCAGCTTGTTCCATCTCCAAACCGGTAGACTTGTCCGTGAACTTCTCGCGATCCTTTTCCTGTCCAATGGAATGGACAATGACCTCCTCTATGACGGGGCTAGGATATTAGCAGCTAAGGTCATAGTCCGAGAGATGTCTTACCGCCAGCGGCATTCCTCAGGACAAACCGTGTAACGTCGAGGTTCTCCCAGACAATGAGCGTTTCCACGGCGCCGAGCTCCAGAGCTCGGAGCGTGTCGTCAATACCAAAACAATACTTGCTTGTATCCTGGCTAATCTCATCAAAGTATCTCTGGATGAGCTTCTTTTCTTGCACAAACTTGACATTTGAGAGTGACTCTGCGGCAAGCTCAATAGCCTTGGGATCATATCAGCGTCTGTCACGAATAACATTTATTTAAATCATTCACCTGGTTGAAGCCGTTCTCGCCACCATAACTAACGTCCACAACTTTGATCACTTTAGCCCCCAGCCGGGGGTCAAACATGTCGCTCTGACTGAGCTCCGTCTTGAAGTCTGCACTACCGGCGAGCACAAGGCCGCTGACATTGACCTTGTCGTTGGTAATAAAGTGCTGAACGGCAAGTTCGGCAACCTTGCGGACATAATTGTGGCGCTTCTCGTCCCGGAGACGGGAGAAACGGAGGGCGGACTGACCACCACGGCCGTGCTTCTTGGGAAGGTCGACAGTGAACTTGTGGATGATTTCGCGCGTGTTCCCGGCGAGAGTGCCAAAGAGAGTTCCATTTCCGTCCATCACGATGAATCCGAAACGGGAATCAGACTCGAGAAGCTCCGACAGTGCTTCAGTATGGAATTTATTGTCACAAAGATAGAGAGACCTGGATGGCAAGGGTCCAAGACCGATGAGCATGTGGGATCATGATATATTAAGGGATACAGAAATGGACACACGTGTTGATGGGTTTATGAGGTTCAAAGTCGAAAGAAACCTTCTTTTCCTTGCCTTCATCTGTGAGAACGGTGCCTACAAAAAGAACTAGACCGTTCGGGGGCACGCGGTTGTAGAGCTTGAGGCGCTGTTGGGTACTGGTAATAGCGGCGAGCACGGAAAGTCTATTCACACGAGACTTGATGTTGGATGCTGTACCATATTCTTGTGTGAGCATAGCAGACGCGCGGGATATCTGATCCTGGAATTATAAGTAGAAAATGAAATGAATAAGATGGGCGAACACGATAAGGACGATCGGGGTACCTTTGGGGGGATGATCAAACTGATCATGGATGTCCCAGCTCTGAAAGAAAATACACGTACAATCAGCAGTGCGACGAGAGGTGGGGAGTCGATGGCGCGTACCCCCTCGCCGAGTCCAAGCTCTTGATGAGCTTCTTGACTTTCCACATCTGAATGTTCTGTTCTGCGACGTCTTGACTCATGCTGGACAGACTACTCGAACCGATTGCCCTTTTTTTGCGATCTTTTTTTCTGTTTTTCTAAAGGGGTTTAGGGTGAGAGAGAGAGGGGGGGAAGACAAGGGGAAGAACGAGAGATCGGCCTGTTTTCTAATCACCACTCGGTGTGTTGACTCTTGCGCACCCGTCGACAATTTTAGCCCCACTTTAGGGCAGGTATAGTAGTCACGTGATTTTACATACAGAGCGCAATGAGTGATGCAACGCGCTGTTTCTCGTGCACGATGAGCAACAAACGGAAGGACAAGGACGAGGGAGAGGTCGAAGGAGAGCGTCGCGAAAAGAGAGTGAAAGGCGACGCGGAGAACCAGCCGAATCGCCGCCCACGCATTCGAAGGCTTGCACCTCCGCGTCCCTTTCCGACCGTCGCCGCCGCATCCTCTGCGACAGGTCCGCGCTCCGCTCACAGCGAGGGCAAGAACAACATCTGCGTCACTCGGAAAACCAAATTAGCCGCATACCTCCGCCGATGCAAGAGCCTTCTTGTCGACGATGGTTTCAAAGAGCTCAAGCTCAGCGCAATGGGCGCTGCCATTCCACATCTTACGCTTCTCGCGGTGTCTCTTCCCCCAATTTTGCCATGGGCCCAAAACGAGGTGCATGTAGACGTGTTCACGGGTTCGACCGAGGTGCACGACGAGATGCTGTCCGAGAGTGGAAGCGAGGCAGAAGATGGCCCACAAGAGGAGTTCAGGACGAGAGTCAAATCGACGATGAACATCATCGTCCGCATCGGTCAAGGCGAAACGTCGACTATCGCCGATGTTTCCCGTCCGACGCCACGGACTGCCAAGAACGCCAAAAGACAAGCTAATGGGGGGAAGGGAGGCGCGGTGCAAGAAAGGGGCGTGCCGGAACAGATTGTGCTCCAGGAATTGGAACAGGACGGTATGGAAACTTCTTGATTCACTCACGAGATGTGCCAACGCGTGCGGCTGTTGCTTGTCCTCCTTATCGATGATCGCCCTTGCGAATTACGTGTCGCATAGTTTCAACATCGTGTTTTGCTCGTCCTAGTAAGCTCGCTTAGCGACGCGCAAACCTGGTGCTGCTTCCTCCGAAGTCCTCGGTAAGGTATGGTAGCCCCTTCAAGGGTATGCTGATCGCTGTCAAAAGGGTCGAGTCCCAGGAGATAGTACCCGACTGATATGAACTGATTGAGACAGCTTCCTCGAGGCAGAAATGATAAGCCGTGGTGTCATTCCAAGGCGTGCTCGACTGTCCTGGCAGGTCCAGCTTCATTATATTGTTACGCAATCATTTAGTGACCTACAGGGATACGAGAACACGCACGTTGCATATGGGCATCTCGGCACCTCAAATCATGAATACCCTGAGTTGGCAACGACGCGAATAACCGCGGAGAAATGTCTTTGTCCCTGGTCCTTTCGCGGGGCCAGATTCAAGACCCGAGGAGTCCAGGAGAACGCTGAACTGTTTCATCCTTCCAGACTACGTGCCCTCTGCCGCGAGACAAACGGTTCGTCGATGTCTGGTTTGTGGGTTACGGGGAGTGACTCTGCATGATTCCTCGGCTAACGTTGTGGTGGTCATCCACAATTTAATTGCTCATCTAACTAAACCTGAAGGTGCCTTATGCATCATCTTACCGCTGCCATGACTAATTCGAATGCCACGTTCGTAAAGTTTATCGATCTGTTATCGCCTAGTCCCTGATTCAGCCGCGCCGTAGCTGTGCAAATTCATCGTCCGACATCCTTGCCTACCTGAATGTTGCCAGCTGGCAGGCTTGCGTCGTTCTCTTCTCGAGAAAGGGGCGTGTGACCACATTCGAGTCGCTCCGTAATTTTTGGTCTACACCGCCGTCGCTCATAGCCGCGTTCAGATAGCGGTTTAGCCCTAGATTGAACTGTCATAAGTGATCCCCTTCAATTGTGCGACCCTGATCCCGAACCTGATCCGATCGATCTCCACTATGTATCTCGTCCTATGCAAGTACACGTCACCTGCACTACTGCGTGCCGCACGTGTTGCCGACCACTATCTCTCGGGCCACATTTTCTAATCTGGCGAAATGACGAGGTGATCTTGGGCCGTTACCCACGGGTCTTTGTCAAAAATGGTCAGAATGAGTCGAGCACCCCCTTCTCTGTCATCATATCTGAGAAACGGGATTCACCACTTGACCTTGCGAGCCACATCATGCGACCAGATGATCGTTCCTTGGAAATCCAGGCAATGCTAATTTCATCATTGGTAATTTTGCATACGTACCCCAATACGCCGACGACTGCGTGCACGCGGCGACTCTGCTCCCCATACGCCTCGCACGCCCCCATTCTCACCATAGTTAGGTTGGTCGTGCTAATTTGCCAGCGCATCCCTCGAACTAGAACCTGCCGGACATCTTGTTTAGATCTAGCTCCGCGATTTTCTACGGGCCTTTGCCGTTCGTCTGCCGCATCAATCGCTCAGGGGCAGCTGTTAACTTCGTCAACGCCGGGCAGCCTGTGAAAGTTTTTGAGGTCCCTTCCCGACGGCTTCGCAGGTCAGAGTCGCACGGTTACATCACATCACGTTCCCCCCTGCGCGAAATCTGCAATTGCCTGGCCAGGCCGTCTCTCTTCATAGATGGGTGTGAACAAGCTCTCAGGCTTACCTAACGCTTCGATGTCAGGCTCGCAACGTTATCTGTCGTCTTACACCATCTGGTAGTTATATGTCATCTGGACCCCTGCGAGAAACCGAAGGAGCTTGAAATTTTGGAAGCGTTCGAAAAAGAAAAGCCGCATCTCGTCCATGAATGTGTGTGTACCTGGAACACGACGCTAGCGATCGGCCGTTCCTAAAGGCCAAGTGACTTGGCCGCGATCTCAATGTCTACACACCTCAGGCTTGGCGTTGGACACGCCTCCGCGCCCAGGCACTTGGGACTCGCTTTAGCGCAGAAGGATACGGATGACCTCACTTACGCGACGGGGACACCTGATCTGCGTCCCACTGCGCGAGAGCTGTTTCCCAGCGAAGCGGCGTGTCGAAACGGCGTCACGAGCACGCAAAGACCGAGCCTTCTTCTCGACGGCTTCAACCACGCCCGTCCAACCCTACGCGTTTTAGGGTGATCGTTGTCCAGGGCGGCAAAAGCCAGGGAAAAAGGTTTGCTTTTTGGCTTATCCTGCCGCGTACGGCGCCTTGGATACGCTGGTCCGACGGGAAGGCTGCGGCTTTGGAGTGCCTCCTCCACCCGCAGTGACGCGCCAAGCGGTGGCCCTCCCCCCCACCCCACCCGGGCCCCTAAATCAGGGTGCTATCGTATCTCGGATCCTGGAGGCTTGATGGGCCTTGGGGCCCAGCCAAGACTCTCAGGTCAGTGTATATGTGCCCATTAACCCCTTTCTGGTATGATACGACCTCGTTTGCAATGGGGGATCCATTCATGTGGCTTCAAAGCCCGTCCTTGTTTCATTTCCACCCATTTAACACGAGGCGACAGCTCAAGTGTTTTTTTTGTCTCATGCCAAGCAGATCAGATACCTTGTTCGCAGCGTGTGGGTTAATATTGTCTTGTGACCAGCAGCGTGTATGATTCGCGCTGACGCCGTCGTCGTGAGCGTCACACACACACGCCTTGCTCGTCAAGCGGTTGTCTCCAACGCGGTATAGCCGGGGGAGGGAGGCTTCCTTCGGTATCAGCTGTTTGCCCGAAATAGAGTAACGGTCTCGACGTCACTCGACCCCCGTTGATCTAATTCAAAAAACGTATTCCTTTTTTTGACATCTCTGTCAAGAACACGCGCCCAGACGAGACCTTGGAAAAAGACGCAGGCGTCGGTGTGGGCACGTATAGCCAATATCCCTCAATGGAGCACGGTCGACCGGTCACCCTGGACCGCTGTCACCGCAGCACGATTTCAGGTCCCGTGGCTGATATCGAGTGGAGAATCAGAAACCTTGATTGATAAAGAGAACTTGGAGGACTGGCAGGCAACCGATCCTATCGTCGAGATAGAAGTAAACGCCAGACGAAGATAACTTCGTAGGAGTGAACAAAGAAGACCAAAAGCGTCCAAGGGAAGCCAAGGTACAAATCGGTTTTGCCTGAAAACACGGAAATACGGCAGCGTGTGTACGCGGCAATGATCCCATCTCAATCGTCAATGATACGAAATAAGAACTAGGCACTTGAGGCTGTAAATCAAGGCATAAAATGGAGTCGAGTGAATGGCGAGACCCAGGCAGGAACGGGGAGGTAAACTCATGCGGGCAGACTTAAAACGATTTCGATGGTAACATGTGAGGACGACCGCAGCGCAACTGCGACGAAAAGGAATAACGTGCTGAAGGCGTATACCGCCGAGTGATCCATTAATAACTACTAGGCAACAAAAGATTATACGTATCATGCATCACAACAACGCGAGTCAACAATGGGCAGGTTCGGGTCGCTAATGAGGGGAAATAAATGAGTGGGTGAATGACGAGACTTGAGAATGCAGGTATGTACAACAACTTGATAAACATGTGTCGTTTTGATGAGGGGTGGTAAAAACCAGCCCAGCTTGCGCATAAGCGTCTGCAGCTGATTCCAAGAGTAGGGATTGTCTTTGGGCTGAGAGCGAGTCGTATTTTGTGACACGTCGGTAACCATGTTCGTCATCACCTAAAACGAGGGGAGAGGACGAGCCGGACAACAAGTTGGGACAGTCGGACGTGGTGTCCCAGTTGCAGTCCCCAGTCGAAAATTTTGCCGTCGGCCGTTGGACTAAGCGAGTATGGACGAGTCCACATTCACCGCGCCTCGACGTCCACATGTCGACTGATCTTCTCGACGCCAGCCCCGAGCGCAGTCTTTCTCCTGACCTGTGAAGCTAGTGTTTATACATGATTGTTAATAAGAGTCGACAACGGACCTCGACATTATCATCCTCGTCATCCACACTATCTTGTTCTTCTCCGTTGTCAGAACCTCGGCTTGGTTCATCATCATCCTCGTCACTGAACGAGCCCGCGCTTGTCGTCGTCTCTTCGGTATCTACCGGACTCAGGGGCACCACGTGTTCAAAACCTGGATCATGATCGGTATCCTTGCCAATCTGTGAGAGTGTGTTAGACAGGGATGGGGTGCGACCGTGACCCGACGAAAGGGCGTTCTTGTGAGACGACGTCACGATAGTGGGGGAAAGTCGAACGGCGGTGAGAATGTGGTGCTCATGATCATCCTTGGGTAGGGATTTCTGAGCTAGCTCGCTGACGATGTGAGACTCGGGTGGTGAGTCTGGTGATGCTGAGCTTAAATCTACCACGCTGGGTGATCTAGAAGCAAGGGGAGAAGTGGCGGGTGTTGTCAAATTTGTGGATGCGGCGGAAGTAGCGACGGTGAGAGAGGTGGTGATGGATGCAGTAGATGCACGCAGGCTTGCATCCATGGAGTCACCGCTCTTTCTGCCTTCCTGAGGGGTCTTTTGGATTTCCTTTGCTTGTTGCTCCAGACGGGCTTTGGCTTCCCTTTCTGCACGACGTCTCTTGAGCCACGCCATGCCGCTGCCATCGTCGTCATCGATACCACCAACGTTGCCCATACCACATTCGGGGACGTCATCGGACATTTTCCGACGGACGATCGGAGAAGTAGGACGCGAACCGCTACCCCTGCCACCACCAACGGAGACGATTCCAGGAGATGAAAGGGATGAATCGGGTACGCCGGAAGAGCCTGCAAACAAGGCACCACCACGCTCGCTCCTCTGGAGGCCCTTCCACATATCGTTGGCGATACCTGCGGAAGCATGGACACTACCCATACCGCCATAGCCCCATTCGACGAATTCTGGCTCATCGCGAACATTGGCAAATGGATTGGCAAGGGTTTGGGCTGAGGATGGCAGGCTGAGCGGAAAAGAAGGAAGGAGAGGAAGGATGTACTGACCGGCATATCTCTTTGCACCGTATACTCTACCGTTCAACATCTTGACGTGTTTTTTTGGTGCGATGGCGGGAGAGCTGGGGGCGGTGCTTGGACGAGGAGCGGAATTGTCGGTTTTGTTAGAACAAGCGTGCCGACCACCGCCCGCGCCAGGTGTCAACGCGGAAGAAGAGGCACGACGTTTCTTGGCAGTAGCACATGATTGATCAGGGGACTCGGAGGTGATGCCCTGGCCTGAACTGGTAGATGCAGAACGGTGGAGGGAACTGGAGGGGACGGATGAGCTTGGAGACGGGGACAGGGTTCTGGGAGAACGAGCACTGTTGGACGATCCTGATCGGGAGCGGGAGCGGAAAAGGGATTTTGTGCCCATGGAAAGGATGTCTTCTGGCGAAAAGCGGGGCAGCACTGCTGAGTGGGAGGAAGGGGAGCCGGGGAGAGAACTGGAGCCGGGAAGCGGGGCAGAGTGGGGGAGGGGAGACTGATTGGGGGAGGAGGTACGAGAGCTACG
>JBBPUI010000208.1:7927-29710 GCA_038094615.1 Heimioporus aff. retisporus | reverse complement strand
TGGACTCGCCCGCTCCCGGCGCCTACACGCCTTTACCCGAAGAAGACCCTGACATCCGTGCCGTGGATGTTGCAGAAGGGGATACCCTTCTTGGTCAACCACCCAAAGTCCCTGTGTTCCTTACCGCCGGAGATAAGTGGCGCCTAGTCAAGCCAATGATATACAAGTATATGATTCCACTCTGTAAGCATTCTTCGTAATCCGTCGAATAACAACCTGACTGTCCCTCGCGCAGTTCTGGTGTATACTGTGAGTACAAATATTTACATTATGGACACCCCGGCAGTTAATATTCGCTGCAGTTTGAGTACACAATCAATCAAGTGAGCATTTTTTATCTTCCCTTTTCAGGCACTAAATGTTTTACGACAGGGCGTAGCGCCAACCTTGTTGTATCCTGTACCATCCCCCGCGCGCGACGGGATCCTCAGCAAGATCATTCACTCTATCCGAGACTACTACCCTCTATGGCAGGTAAGAACTCGCGTATCACCCGTTATCCGAATGCACCCCTCATCTAATCGTAGCTCGTGTATCAATCTACGGTCTTTATATCGCGCTCCTCGATTTCGATTGGCATCCCACCACTTCCAGAGAGGCTCCTCCCTTTCCCGGCAATCGCCCAATTCATCATCCTCGTAACGCTCATGTATGAATCTGCTGTCGGTATCTTTTCCGAAGACCATGCCGCGAGCAGCATCCTTTTCGTCTTTCTTCTCATCAGTATCGAGGGCATATGTGGTGGACTTGCCTAGTATGTATTCCCCCTTTCCATTCCATACACCGTTTGACCTCGGTTCTAGCGTGAACGTGTTCTACCGGATCAACCAAGAGCGGCCCGACCCGTCGACGGAGATTGATTCGGAACTATCAAGGCAGGAGCGCGAGTTCAAGATTGGCTCGTTGGGCTTTTCAGACTCTTCGGGTATCTTGTTAGCGTCGCTGCTTGCTGTACCGACAGAGATGGAGCTGTGCAGAGCGCAGGTGGCACGGATGAAGATGCTTTGCCAGGGGTTGTAGACACGGATGCCGCCCGGATTTCTTTGGGTTCTGGTGCGTCGTCGTTTCATGCGTATCTGTATGATACTCAACGCGGTTTTTAGGGGGCCGTGCTGTCACTGTTAGAAACCCTGGAACGTGGTGAAGATAGATGGTGATACGAGAGTGTTTATCTAATATAAGCATGCTGTATATACGACCTTCGTGTCACACACTATTTGAAGGTGGACGTGAATCGAAGCCGACTTGTGACCGATTGCCAGGTGAATCTGAGGTATACGACCCCCCGAAGAGGGGTTTTACCGGTTGGCACAGTAGGAGAGGCGAACATACATGTGCTATTCTGGCGCTCAATCATGGGAGTTGATATGGCTCGCAATGTTGCCGTCTCAACTCTACGACCCCGGTTAGACTCCGAGTCGTTGGAATTACAGGAACTGGCCCCCCGTGACAGCACCAACGGAAGCACAAATATGCCGCTGGTTCGACTCTGGCCCCACGAGGAGTCGGATGTTTTGGATGACATTCCGTCTGACACTTCTGCGCCACAAGGTGAGACTTTCCTTTTACCAGGTGGTGGATATTGATCCTGTCAGAGGACTTTCCGGAGTCTGATTGTCAGGATGTAGCCTTACCGTAAGGTACCATTGTTGCATTTTCTTTTGCTTCTCGTCGACTTTAGACCCGGGCTAACGTTCATCACTGGCATAATGCAGCCCGGAGGCGGAAGCTTTTGATGCTCCGTTTCTCCTTCTTTTTATTCGGGCTTATTAACGAAGGTGAGTTTTCCACACATGTTATGTGGAATGGCCTGGTATTGACCCTGTACAGTTTTATATGTGATCATTCTCTCTGCTGCGCTCGACTTGGCGCCTCCATCCACCCCAAAGGGAATCATCGCTTTCTGTAACATATTCCCCGGTCTCGTGGCAAAAATCGGTTGGCCGTACTTCCTCAAGGGCAAAATACGGTACGCTCGGCGCGTCATAGGATGCGTACTTCTGAGTTGCACCGGCATGTTGGTGGGTTTGTCGATGGAACGAGTGCTCCACGGTGGCGCTCATCGTTTCCAGGTCATCATCACGCATGAGAGCTTACCTGCGAGATTGCTGGGTATTTCCCTCGCGTCTTTCTCTACCGGTAACTTTGATCTCCTTGTCGCGGTCCCAACTTCACCGTCTGTAGGTATGGGCGAATTGACGTTCCTGCAATTGTCAACCACGTACGGCCTGGATGTCGGAGGCCAGAGCGTCGGGTCAGTGCACTTACTTCTATCCGCCAACCATGGACTCATCGCGATGCGGATCCCCAGTTTTTATGCCACCGGCACTGGCACTGCCGGGCTCGGGGGTGCCTCCCTGTGGTGGGTAGTCAGAGGACTCGGCGTTCGTGTGGGTGTAGGCATTTCCTCAGTGAGTAGACCATGCTCCTGGCCGCCAAAATCTTATCTTTGTTCAGGTGCTACCTCTTATCTTACTATTGGCATACTTTCTTTTGCTTCCGCCTCCGGCTGCATTTATGGACTCACTCGATCCTGGAGCTTACGTTTCTTTACCTGAAGAAGACCCTGATACCCGCACGCTGGATGCTGCAGAAGGGGATACCCTTTATCTAGAACAACTACCCAAAGTCCCCGTGTCTCTGAACGCAAGCGATAAATGGCGACTAGTAAAGCCGATGATATGGAAATACATACTTCCGCTCTGTGAGTGTAAACGACAGTACGAGGTGTGGCAGGCTGATTGTTTCATGTGTAGTCTTGGTCTATACCGTGAGTACGAGCACACGTTCTATCCATGTCTAGCAGTTCACCTTGGCTTTGAAGTTTGAGTACACGACCAATCAGGCGAGTCTTTTGATCCAGCCCTTTCTTGACCCTGAACGCTTGTACTCTAGGGAATAACGCCGACTTTGTTGTATCCGGTGCCTCAACACGGCTTCCTCAGCAAGATCATCCACACCACCAGAGATTACTACCCACTATGGCAGGTATGAGTCCAGACGTCTCCACACCCTCACTACACTCCTCATCTATATCACTTACCCGACCTGCAGCTCGTATACCGGTCCACGCTCTTCGTGTCGCGCGCATCGATCGCGGCTGGTCTCCCGCCGATTCCAGAGAAGCTCCTCTCGTTCCCGACGATCGCCCAGTTCGTCATCCTCGTCACGCTGATGTACCAATCCGCCGTCGGCATCTTTCCCGAGGACCACCCGACGAGCAACATACTCTTCGTCTTTCTCGTCATCAGCATCGAAGGTGTATTCGGTGGACTCGCCTAGTGCGTGCCTTGTCCCCTGCTGTTTTGGAGGCTTCCTGACTTTTTTCTTTCTTTTTTTTTTCAGCGTGAACATGTTCTACCGGGTCAACCAGGAGCGCTCTGACCCCGCGACGGTCGTCGACGGGGAGCGTTCGCGGCAAGAACGCGAATTCAGAATGGGCTCGATGGGCTTTGCAGACGCGTCGGGCGTCTTGCTGGCGTCGCTGCTCGCCGTGCCGACCGAAGTGCAGTTGTGCAGAGCACAGGTGGCACGGGGGAAGACGCTCTGCAAGGGACTGTAGGCACGGCGGCGGGGGGACTTTAGACTCGTCACGGTCCTTGGGTGCAAGCACACGCCGTTCCGCGAGATCGGTGGTTCGCCTTTGTTAAAGGTGACTCGTCACGAATCCAATGAATATTGCTACAGCTGTAGAGCACGATAATCCATCGGTGGATAATAGAAACATTCTACTATAACAGTTGCAAAATATACAGAAGACGTGTATATATACGCATGGGTTCTTGACATGCATGCAAAAAAGCACCACGGACTAGACGTACGTATGATATCAAAAAGCTAAGCAAACTATGGGCAAACAGACGATGAAGCACGATACACGTGCACACAATATAACATGTCAACACGGCCGTGAACTAACGTACAGACCGAACGACTGCCACGTCTCCTGCAGATGGTCCTGCTGCTGTGGCTGAAGTGGCTCCGGCCCGCCGACGCTCTTGCTCGGCTCGAGATAGGCGTAATGATTCTGATCGTGGGCGTACTGCGCGTACAGACTGGGCAGCTGTGTCGAGTCCACCAGGGGTTCTGAATATATCCGAAGGGGGCTGTCCCATTGCTGTACCTGTGCCGATGGCGAATCCTCGTACTCTGGCATAAGAGGGGCGGAGCGAGACGGCCCCATAGTAGCAGCGGCGGTAACGCTATATGCATCGGGGGAGTAAGGGTGTTGGCGAGTCGGGCGATCGAGGGACTGGTGCTGCTGATGGGGGTGTGGATGGTGATACGTCGGAGGTGCGTACGGGACAAACCGAGGGTCAGCAGCGGTGTGTCCGTATTCTTGAGTGGAACCCTGGGATGAAGCGGATGCGAGGGCGCCGCGTTGGTAATGTTGATACGTCGATGGGTGATGGTGTGACGGTGAGTGTGCCTGCGACGACGTGCTAGGATATCCAACGATCCCTTGGCTCTGGTTCGTGCCATAGCCCGACACAGCCGGTGATGTCTCCATATGCGATACGCTTGATCGGTACTCGGATGGGGGAATGGTGAGTGGATGGAGTCTGCGCTCTTTGGTTTGCTGCACTAGAGGCGGATGCGAGTGCGGATGGCTCGTATGACTTGCGTCCGATCCGCGGAGCTCTTCCATCGGTGCGTCCGCATCGGTGTAGTATTCGTCCTGCCGTGCATTCGTCAGCTGTGCGTCAAGATCAGCCTCAAAATTGATCCAGTGGTCGCGCAGCGTCGGATGCAGAGCTACAGAACTAGGTACGGGCGGATTGGCTGGGGCAACAGGCGCGGATAATGGACTCAAACTCAAACCACCTGGCAAGTGAGGCGGATGGCATATACTCACGTCCACGCTTTGACCAACAGACACAGGCGAGGAAGACGCTCTCGTGTTGACCGTGTTTGTTCGACCACTGAAGATGGAGAGCTCGTCGTTTGGTCTTGGCTCCGTCGAGGGTGAAAAGATGTCCCTGTGACGGATGACGCAAGGTTCTGCCGTGTCATACGATTGCTCAGCCTTTCGAAGAAGCCGTTCGAGTATAGGCTGAGAAGTAGAGTTATCGACGGTGTCACAGGAGTAGGAGGACTGGACGCACCAAAAATTTCACCGCACGACCGCCGTACTTTGATGCTTCTCGAAAGAGGTCTACTGCCTGAATAAATTTAGTCATCTTAGAGATGCACCCAAAATGTCTAAACTAACTCTGCGTAATTCTGACATGGCGGCCCCCGTAATCTTGGATCGTGCCCCAGCACCTGCCGCATGTGTTACGATGGAAGCCACCATCACCTTTCAGCGAAATGGAATGGTTAGCCAACGCCCTTGCTTACGCGATAGGGTACGAACCGAGCTAGAAAACGCATGCGTCCATAAAACCCAGAAACGTGCTATTTGTGTTGGAAAGAGGTCAAACTGGACACGCAAATTGCGAAGAATTTCACAAGCACTCCGGTAGCCAGCTAAAAACGATAGTGCAAACTGGCTTTGCATCGGGTTGGCAGGACTATTCGAGACGGCTTCGGCAAAAAAGCACCGATGAATGTATATAAGAACTAATCCAATTTCGGCCCGTGAGAAGTACCAAGAATAAGTAAGGGACGACTGACTGAAGTTCCGATAGTTTAACGGCATATAGTGCTGCATTGCCTCCGCGAGTCCAGCACTCGCAACAGGAGGTCGCTGCGCATACTTTGGGAGCTCCATGTCCCGTACTTTATGATCTAGCTCAATGATCACAGAGTATTTGGGTACATTGGCTGTTTGTGCATTCTGAATGACAGCAGACATGCACTCATACCCAAATCGTGCTTTCCATGCGGGGACTAATGGGACCGATAGCTCGTAACTTTTCAGAATGGAAGGCGTGACCACTCACAGCTAGGAAGAACCGAACCGTCACCTTCGATTGTGGGTTCCGGATCATTGGGAAGCCCACAGTCGACAAATGGAAGATAGAATGTAGCTAGACGGCCGGTTGCCAGACTCTTGGAAAGGGTTAGGTCAAATATGGGGAGCGACCGCAAAATCAATGGCAATATACTGTACCTGCCACCCATCCGTAATAAAGAGCTCCCAGAACAGGGCACGGCGTTTTTGAACCTCCGAACTTGGCAACTGCCAACGAGCACAATCGCGATCTAGCATTTTTCTCTGAGCTCAGCCATTAAATCATTGATGACAGATGAAACTCACGAAGTCCAATCTACGGTGTTTGTCGCCTCACATGAGAAAAAACGTGCATTAACTCCAAGAGGGAATCACCCACGCTCTGTGCCAGCTTTGTCGCGAGGCCAAATATACCCCAGGTACACTCGACGCTATTTTCGCCACTGACTAATCCCTGGTAGATGGCCAGCAACGCCAGGGTCTGAACGGTAGTTATGGAGGGTGGTCGATCCAATACTGGTTCGAGGTCCAATGCCGCACGCGTCAGATGGCAATACATATTGGCCTCCTCGTTGTCAGGCGCAGGTGGCAGTGAGTAATCGGTGAGCGCGCCAAAGCAAAAAATAACAAAAAGTAACGCAAGTTCGTGGGACGTCTTGGCTCGGGGTTCCGTGAGATTTGGCTGTGCAGATGAAGGTGCCGCTGGGCCTGGGACTAAGAGGTCGGAAGCTTCGCTGTACCAAAGAGGGAGGCACTCCTCGAGGAGTTGCCTCTTGGTGATTGCACAGAAAAACCAAGCCTGGGACAAGTAGAGCTCGCACAGCTGACGCGCCCGCTGCCACGGTGGCAAATGATTTTGAACCAGATAATTGAGGTCAACGGTATTAGTAAAAACAGGGGCAAAAGGGAACGTGTCGGACAAATGCTTGATGGGACCCGGAAGGTCTTTCGGACTTGGTCCCTTATCATCCGAAGAGGTCGAGAGGGTTGTATGCACTATTGGTTCACCCTTGCAAGCAAAGAGTCAAGCAGAAGGAAAATACCGACGTCCCATCAACTCACAATGAGTAAACTCTAGACGACTCGTGTGAGCGACCGGTACGGTACATGAACAAGTGCAGCACACCTCCGAGCCAGCAGACCGACCGTAAAAGGTCGCAGTACCGTCGTCTCGCAAAGCTAGCGTTCCAAAAGCCTCTATATATTGAGAGTAGTCGTCGGCACGATCGGCATCGGCCATCTGAGCCTTGTGTTCGTTGATAGCGACATGGAGGTCGATGATGGACTTGACGGCGAGAAGATCCCGGCGTAAGAGAGGATGAGGATCGCTAGGTGCGACACTCGATTGAAGGGCAGCAAGCGCATCCTCCAGCTGCCGGATGCGATCGCTCATGAGTAATATCTTTTCATGTAATTTCTCCGTATCGGCGAGAACGAAACTGCAGAGAAAGGGAGTGTTCAAAGGCGACGGGAGTCCTTTGGCTCAATACATACCGAGTGCCCTGACCGGTCGCCAACTTGCCTGAAATATGTCTGAGCATGGCGTTCAGTCGCCGTCATTGCACGCACCGTTGGGGCATATCGCAGAGCAGCCGCGACGCTTGCACGACGAGCAAGGGATCGTCTTGTCGCACTTTAACTTTAGTCTGTCGTGAAACGGTGTCACAAGGGACCAGGTGATCTCCAAGGGTGAGGACGTACCGGCGACATTCCGCACAAGACATGACCCCGCGATTGCGCTTATGCTCCTTGTCAATTGCCTTTTGGATCTCCTTGCTTTCCTGGCGCGCATTGGGCTTGGGCGCTTGGGGCATTACCGATAGATATTACGGTGATTGCGAGGCGGAGTGACGGGGGACAAAAGAGAGCAGGCTTGCCACCATGTCGCTTCTCTGAAGACGGATATAATTAGTAAACGTACCAAGGTTGCCTGGCACGCTAATGCTGGCGGTAGGGAGGAACATTACTCTTCTCAGGTTCCGTCACCTTAGCCGACCCCCACCGCAGCAGCAAGATTGGGTACTTGGGTCGCCTTGATGATGCATCTCCTCTCAATCTGCGATCGCTCACTGACAAACTCGCCCGCATTGCGTCCGGAAAATAGGCTCAAGGTTTCAATTGAAACGATCAACCGCCAAGAGCGTGTTCAACGGCACCCATCGTACTATGACTGAATACATAATAAACCATTCTAAATATCGAGATATGAACGAGAGACGCATCCGTGATTAGCGTGAACATCGTCAAAGAAAAAAAAGGAACAAGGACGAGGACAAGGAACTCAACTACGCCTTCCCCTTGGTACCTTACGAACCCCAACCAAACCAGCTGGCGGGCCCCGCAGCGCGTTCCGAGACCGACGGCTTCTCGTTCACATCAACGTCATCGCCTTCCCCGTCACTCGGTTCTTCCCCTTCTTCGAAGCCCCTCCCCGGCCTCCGCACGCGCAGCTCAGAATCAGAAGAGTGGCGCGAAGAAGGTTCAAAAGAACCAGAAGCGGCGGGCAGCCCTTCTGGCTCTCCTTTGCTGTGGCGTTTGCGGTCACGTGAGGGGTCCAAGTGTATCTGTGAGCCGGCAGGCGTCCGCCAGGCCTTGTCTGTGGCGGAAACGGAAGCGGCCGCGCCCTGCGATAAAAGGGTAGCACCTGAAGCGATGAGGCCAGGGCCGTAAGAGCGCCAGAGGCCCGCGACGAGTTGGGCGGGACCTGAGACGGGGTCGCCCAGCGATGGCGGTGCACCCACTGTGACGCCGCTCACATTGGGCGCTTGTTGTTGCTGTCGCAGTGCGCCAGTGAATTGATCCCATAGCACACGGAAGCGCTCCTGGACAAAGGCGTACAGGCGTGCCTTGAAAGAGGCGAGGGTGGCGTCAATCTGGGACTCGTGCGAGTGGAGAAACGGCTGGAGGTGATTGATGTAGATATACGAGGATCCACGAGTCTGTGGCAGCACAAGATACAGCAGAAAGAACGTTTTGATCAAATAGTACATCGGGATCCTGGAATGACGTCGATCTGTGTTAGCGCTGCAACGTCGCACGACGTTTGAGACTTGCCAGGACACGAGCCATTCGGCGGCGTATTCGATGCCGACGATGCAACCGAGCACGGACCAGTACATGAGCCATCGTTCGAGGTCCTCTTCAGACGCGGGTCGCTGTGAGAGGGTCTTGTAGGACGCATAACCGGGATAGAGGAAGACAAGCAAAGAACTGGCGAATTCGAGTCAAGAAAGCACACGAGACACGCCAAAACGATACCTTATAATGCACGAAGTGAGGTAGAATAACATCGTGGACGGTACTGGGTTCGAGCTTGGAGCTGCGTGTGTGTGCCCTTCCACGTTTTGGTTTAGTCAGCATGCTTACACCACAAACGCGCCCATTAAAGAACGCGTCGAGACGCGACCGTGGCTCTCTCCTGAACCACATGGCACGCCGCAGGGCACGTCTCGTCCCCAAGAAAAAACCTCCCAAGAAAAGGGTTGTGATACCCCCAGGTAGCCTGAGCCCCGAGCAATTTGCTGCACTCGCTCATAACTACGGTCAATTCCACGTCCCAGGTGAGCCGCTTCACCACCGTTGAATGCAGTGACATAATGAATACAGTTCCCGACGCGAACGAACAGCAATTGCGTGCGTACCACATAGGGGATGTGTATGTCAGCTTCATTCTACTCTTTTCATCCGTCTGACGTATTCACAGGGTCTACATACAACATAAGGACCTGGAAGATAGCGAGGTGAACCCTGAAGAGGACTACTGGATCGGCGAAATTAAAGAGATTAAAGGAAACGATCCTGACGATGTGAGACTTTCTGCAGTTCATTCGTTCCCTCCTCTCACGTCAAGCCAGGTATGGGCTCGCGTCCAATGGTTTTGGTCGCCAGACGAAGTGGCACAGGTCATCAAGTCGTTGTAAGTTCACCATTTCGGCATCGTTTCCGTCATTCAGCCTTGGCCCAAGTAAACCTACCATTTGTGGCAAATACGAGAAGCTGAGTTCCGACAACTTGGACATCATCTCTGTCCACACCATCGTGTGTAAGCACACTTTGTCAATCGCGAGGGTTGCTGATATATCAAGTGTCCTTCAGCTCATGTGGACATCACACAGTTTGACGAGACGAGCATACACCAGGTCTCCATTTCGGACGACGAGTGGTTTTACAGATACGAACTCCTGTACAAAGCCACACGAATCGTCGTAAGTTCCCTTTTTGGTTTCGGTTCCTATTCCTAAATCCCTCTCCTTGACGGCATTCCCATCCAGCCCAAGGTCACCCACAGCGCCTGCGCCATATGCAGAGTCCCGTACGCCCCGCACGAAGTGAAGGTCCACCACTTTTGTCCTCGTCCGCGCTGCAGGGTCTTTTACCACCAGAGCTGCCTCGTCAAGAACAAGTACGTAGAGGACACCCGTCGCCACAGAACGCTGGAAACCTGGCCCGAAACGGATCGGTCGATCACCGTCGAAGGGATCGTCAAGATGGTGCCCGGCGGGAAACATGACCGTGGCAAGAACCCTCTCTCGAATTTCCCCCACGCCCTGGTTTCTGCTGCTGAGCAGCAGATCGTCAGGGGCGTCGAGGGTAGCGGGATCGTGGGTAACATCACCTCCGTCACTGCCGCCCGGAATCTCATTTACAAAACCCTCGTTGGAGATGGTGTCCTTCCAGGGGACTGGCAGGAACGGATCGATATCACCGAAGCGTTTGCAAAACCCAGTAACGTCTTGTTTCCGAACTGCATCTGTCCGTCTTGCTTTAGTCCCATCTAACTTTCGTTGCATAACTTACCCACGGCAAACCATTCCTACACTGCTACATGATACCTCTAATCATTCATGATACCGTACATAACTGTCATCCATCATTTGAATAATCACTGACCACGGTTGTTCACCGACAATGTACAGAATCTAAATTAGGACGCGACACCTAAGTTACTAGAAGAGCATGACCATGCGTGCTATATATGTAAATTCCACAGAATGCAGAGAACAGCGTCAAGTGACATGGAAAAAAAAAAGAAGTGACTAGTCATACAAACATAAGCCGGAAACACAAATCCGTCTAAACGACAAACAGAAGCCTAGTAATGTACGGAATCCCGAACCTCGAAACAAGGGGAAGGAAAAAAAAAGGGACGACGATCGATACGAATCGAAACAAACCTGCACGGCAGGATTGCGTCACTGTCCTTCGTCGTCGTCGTCACTGTCGCTCCCCCTGTTCGCTTGTGCGGTCGATCTCGTGAGCGAGCCGGAAGAACGATCGTCGTCCTTGCGCTTCCGTTTGCGCTCCGTCTCGCGCGTGTTGAGTCGGACGCCCCATCGGGCGAGTTGCTTTTCCGACAGGGCGTGAGTACAAGCATAAAACCATAACGGGAACGAGGCTATACCTTGGTCAGTTCCGTGGACGGCTGCAGTCCGGGAAACTCCTTCGTCGAGTAGATCCTAAACGGTCCACCAAAGCATTCCGCCTGAATGGGCAGTTCGCCGTACCCCGACGCTCGCGAGAATATGTCAAAACAGCGGTACCGCAAAAAGAACTGACCCTCTATTTTGACTGCCAGGTCCTTGAGAGAGAGAGGGAAAAATCAGCGACTTGGGTTGCCGGGGGCGGAGCAACACGCGACTGACTGCAAAGGGAAATACGAGCACTTTTTGACCCTGGTATTCGATCGTTGCCAGCTGGATAAACGTTGCGCCGGAAAGCGCCGTCGTGCAGTTCATGTCCTCGGTGACGGGTAGGTCAGAGAAATATGTGATCACGCGCTGACTCGGAGTGGGAGGATGTGGCGACGTGTGCGGGAGTGCGGGCCGCGGTGGAAGCGTGAGGGGTGGCAACTGTATGGATGCCAGATTTGCATGGGGGTGGTAGAGGGGCGTGCGTGGTGTCCCCTGCAGCAATTGTTGGTGTGAAACGTGTGGGTGCTGCTGGTCCCGAACATGCAGCGAGACGGACGAGTCCCGTGATGCAGTGGGCACAGGGAAGAGATCAACATTGCAGACGAGCCCGAGGGTGTTGACCTCGCTTCGAAAGGGATGAGCATCGCTTGTCATCCAGGCCGATGGGGCAGTGAGAGTGTGTCAACTCACGAATAATCCTGGATTTCTTTCTCGTACTGTGCTTCTGTGCCGTAATTGAATACTCGGTACAACCTCAGGAGCACGACGGGGGGCGGATCGAGCGGACGCCGATCTACCCTAGCGTATCTGTCATCCAGAATAGAGTTGGGGAGATGGGTAAGCTAATGGCAGAGAAAGAGGAAGGAGGATTACTTTCGGCCCAGGTCAGCCTTTTGGAGTTCGGTCAGTTCGGCGCGAATGGTCTGTCCGGCGAACGAGCCCGCGACGTAAGGGACGGGGAGGTTAATCCAAGAGTTGCTCGTCCGACGGGGGTGTTTGGACGACTCCATCGACGCATTCATGAGCACGAGGGGACGCGGCGAGAAGGGGGGTCGGGGGGAGAGCGCTGATCTTTGCCTGTTTGAGGAGGAGGGACGATCAGGTCGTGTTTTGGGTGAGTTTCACGGAGATGCAGCGAGGACGAGCAGATTGGCAAACGGACGAGTCAGTGAGTGGCTTGAAAAGTGCGAACGTCTCTGCCGTTCCAAATCGAGACGCATGCTGGTGCTGAATTCGGGCTCGCCAAGGCCAGGTACGCTCCACCCGCTCGCCGGCAGTGGTAGAAGGTGCACCGACCACTGCAGAGCACCGCTCAAGAAACACTACGGAACGTCTCGACACCAGCTCTGGTCTTTTTTTCAGCGAGCCTTCAAATCCAACCAGTTCCCCGGAACATGGCGCGATGGCGGTGATAGTCCGCCTTGTCGCATTATTATTATCTGATGCTGTCCGGCAGTCGGCTCCTCCTTTTTTCAGATCCACGGGCATGTGATCCTGCCCGCCTCGTGTTCTCCCATCGGTGCCAGTTGCCACGTTCAGAGACAATAATGAATGTCAATCTAGTATCGAGAGCGTTCGTCCAGTTCGTGCGTTATAATACACCGGGGTCAAACGATGCTAGCGGTGAGGAAAGAAAAAGGTCCAACAGGTAATCAACGGTCCACGGGTCAAATCGCAAAGGAAAGGAGGTGTTCGCAAGTAATCGTGGATAGCTTATAGAGTGCAAGTAATATGAATGGGAGATGTCTAATTACAGATTCTGGCATAACGTGCAGTTCACCTTGATCTTTTCCCGGAATGCAGCGGCTGGAACAAGCATCCTGTCAGACAGACTGCGGCGCAGGTATGCACAGCCGAAACTTACGGAGCGCAATGAGAGCTGTGAAAAAGACGATGGAGGCTACATAGATGAAACCGTACTTGATGATCTGCCGCGGGGTCAAAAGCCGTGTTTCTGAAACAAAAACACACTCACGATCCGACGGCGTTGCCTTCGCTGCTTGAAAGAGTACAACGGGGCACGAATTTGTTTCGATGGGCGCAGCCAGACTGACGCGCCAGTCAGCAACGGCCATGGCCAAACAGAAAACTGGCTTACACAAAAGCATTGCATGCAAACGGTCAACGTAGGGTATCAGTACGGGCGGCGTCAACATGAACAGTAGGAAGTGGCCGATCAAGAGGTCAGAGCTCCAGAGACACAACTCTATGATCTTCACCACATATTCACGAGCAGGTTGCGACATGACGTGGGACCCGAGACCGCGACCGTACCACCGGCCAGTCCACCAAGCCCGGTTGGTTTCGTCATGCTTGAACTCGCGAGACAAGAACACGGCAATCAGGATTTTGTGCACAGCACGCTGGATGGCGATAACCGCAATGATGCCAAGGACCGCGTGAGATGCATTCCATGTCTCCAAGAACCACTACAAAAAGTGTCAGCTCTACACCATAATGCACCATACCACGTACAAGAAACTCGAAGAACCCAATCAATCCCACAGCGCCAAGAATGTGCGCGATCGTAGCCATCAGCGACCCAAACCTGGGGAACGTGGGGTCCATCATGGGCCCAAGGAACAGCGATATGAAGAACAAGACAAGCAACACCGCAGCATTCCAGACAATCGGCCCAAGTGAGATGACAGCAATCCGGATCAGAGGGCTCGGAGGCAGCTTTCCGGTCGAGTCGGGGAACGCCTTCACGAACATGTACGCGATGATGAACACCACAGCCATCACAACCGGGAAGACGACCTCGGAGAAGATCACCGCTCGCCACTTGGCACGGGGAACATCACCCGAGAGCTTTTCTGATGGGACGCCCAGCTTTTTCCTCTTGTACCCAGTGATCATCGTTCGCGATAATCGGCAGTATCCAATCCAAGAATTATTGTGTGAACGCGAGTTTCCACGTGACATCCACCGTAAGAATTCACTGGATAAAAGGTGAGCAAGGGAGAGTAGTTGAAACGTAACCCCAAACATACCGATAGTCAATGATAAAGTCAGAAAACACGAATTGGTGAGGGTTGAACATGAAAGGAGCGACACAGAGTGCAAGAATAGAGATCCAAAAGTAAATGAGATATGGCGTCCACCACGACATCGTGACGTAGAGAAGCATGATCAATGTTCTCATCCCAAGATAAATGCTCGGACCAGCGAAGCGAGAGAACAGGATGCTGAAGGATAGGCGGGTCGTAGCAAAGCCTCGTCCGGTGGCGATATATCTAGCCCCACCAAACGTAAGGTTGCTAATGATGGAATGCGTGTAGATCTGCGTTGAGAAGACCTCAAAGACTGGCGAGAAGGACATGAATTGCTTCCCAAGACGGATGATTGCTCGCCCGGTACCGCGCTCGACCAATTCTAGTGCGACATCAGAGTCCTATTACCATTATATCAAGCCAAAATGACATACCTTGAATGAAGAGTGGCAAGAATGCGATCATGAATACCAAAAAGATACTGATGATACAACGTTCAATCCACTGGAAGACAGGATCGAAATAGTAGCAGCCCGGTTCTGAGGTGCTCGGGCAGACCAGGACCGAAGAGTTGAGAGTACCAAAGAATACCACTAATCACATCGTCAACATGCATGTCCCAAAGAATACTCAGTAAAACTTACTCGTCACAACGAAGCATTGCACTGCGAGGATGACCAGCATATTGTTGATGTGGAAACCAGGGTGACCATAGTAGAAAGTCAAGAAGCGATCGATCGGTAGTTGAGTCCCCAGGTAATAGTACTCTCGGCTGAGCATCTGCTCTCCCATGCCCGTCCCGATCTTCGTCTGGAAGTTCAAGATTGTACCAAAGCCGAGGTCACGACCCTTCCCGCACTGGTAGTATTCCGTGTGTTTGATGCGACCACCGCGACCAATAGCATTCATTCCGGCAAAGATGTCCTCATTCAAGTGCAATCCTTTCTGAGCCTTGGAAACACCACCACGTGTATTCATGTAAAGCCCATTCAGGAAATCCGGGTGACCGTAATGAAGCTTGCCACCAATCCAGGCCCACGAACGTGCAGAGAGCGTTCCGAACGTTTGTTCCTTCCCAGCAGCAATATCTCCAAGAATACCTATGTTCTCAGAAAAGATATACTCACGAGCCCCGACGATGGCAACCGGGGGCTTTTTGAATTCTTTGTGACCATACTGAGCATACGGGCTCTGACTCGACACAGAGTATTCTTCGAATTCGCCAAGCATGTTGCGGATTTTGAGACATTCCTCGAGGTAGTTGTCCTGGTTGGCATCGATGAGTTGAAGGTACTCGCCGCGGTAGAAGATGATCGCGTGGTTCTGATTGTCTGACTTTCCGTCACCAAGAATAGGGTTACCAGGTAGCTCGATGCGAAACTTTGCCTTACGACGTCCAGTCTCAGGGTTGAACTCTGAATGTCCGTCGATGAGCGCCGAAAAGAGGCGGGGATCGCCACCCTCCTTGCGTGGCGGCTCTTCTTCCAGGTATGCAATTTGAAGGTCAGGGTATGCCCGTAAAAGAAACTCGGCGTTCTCTTGTTCCTCCTTGTTGAACTTGGAGTAGCGTTGCATCGAGACGACAAATTTGAACTTGCGACGAGCCATCCGTTCCAGCTCACGCTCCAGTTTGTCCGTGTTTCCGCCGTAAAGTTGGACGACCTCGGGATTCTCAACGCGGTAGAGAAGTTTGATGGCCTTGGCGTAGTTCATCATGCCTGACACCGTGCGGTATAGGGTTTGTGCGCGCAGTGATGCCCAGATCCGCGTGCGTAGTGTGAACTCGGGAGCAGCACTCTTGAATCCAATGCAGTAGAAGGGCAGGTCATCCATCTTGGACTGGCCTTTTTCATCCACACCAAAAGGGGTCGAGCCGTTGTACATTGCCGATTCCTCAGCGAGAATCTTGGTATCCTTGACGAAATTGTCCCATTCGACAGGGTGGAGCTGTTTCAGATACTCGAGAAGCGTGACACGAGCATGTTGATCCTCTTCACGGATAATCTCCCTGAGAGACAGAAGAATCTGAAGCGCACGCTAAGAACAGCGTTGATGACACACGGTTCCCAGGCAACATACCTTCTCATTGTAGTGCGGTGTGAGTACCGTGAACGTGGGCATAGCATCGATCGGTAGAGGTTCAGGAAGATCAAGCGTCAAAGAACGAGCAAAGAACGATATCCGACGCTCGGCTTCACTCCCAGCCGGGAAGAATTCACCCTTGAATCCTTTGTCGCTCTGGGAAATAAAGAACGGCGGGGCCCGCAAACTGCGTTTTCCGTCCTGACCAGTGTCGACTTGATGATACAACAACTTTTGCACGTGTTCAATGGACAGCAGGTGTTCTCGATACATGGAGATAATGATTGCGTTCCATATTTGTGATACGAGCACCTAATCAAGGTCAATGCGACGCTAGGATAAATCTGTCAAGATGTCTACCTTTGGCTTGTACTTGATCTCCATGTCCTGAGTGGCAAGCAACTTGGCGTAGATCCGCTTGGGTAGTCGGGTGTAGATGTCCCTCCATGGCGTCCAAATCGAAAGTCCAATCATGAACGACCGCGTGATACTAAAGACGGTGTTCCAGATGATGTACCAGAGGAAAGTATCCAAGAAGAAGAGCACCAGATCCATGATATACATGATGGTCAACGTGAATGCCGCTTGGTTCTGGCACAGGTTAGAGCCAAAGTACTTGTCATTGCAACCTTGGATTTTCATGTTGACCATCACCGCAATGGGGTCACGGAAAGAGAGCGTGAGGAAAAAGTAGGACTCGGTAGCTTTGCAACCGAACACGAGAGCCCATAGTGCGATCGAGGCAAGTCTGGCGCGCGGGGATAGGCCAGGGTATGATGCGGTGAACGTCTGGCTGGCGAGATACTTTCTCGATTTTCCGGCTACCCTGTCACCGAACATACGGCCTGATGGCATGGTGGCGAACAAGACCGTTGCGACGACCGAGATGAAGAATTGTACGATACCAAGGATGAGCGCGAGAGAACCAGCATTACCACCAGAGCTGAATTCTGCGATGGCGATGTAAACTGTCGGACCAGCGGTCAACGCTAGAGTGATGAACAGAAAGAGCAATCGACGGGACAGATGAGAGGTATTATTCCACGTAGCAGGGATATACGAGAATTCCGCGAGAGTGGCAGCGATCATGATGAGTGTGGCGACAGCGCCGCCCAAAGCTGTTACAGACCATGACAAGGCGGGGGAGTTGACGACGGTGTTATCCGGTTTACTGATCTGGTAGACCTTGGGAGAGTTGTATGCGGTGTAAAACCAGTAGAGAGAGATATGGATGACCCAGATCCGGTTGAAGTTGACAAGAAGATGGCCGAACGAACGCTTCTCGTAGTAAGTCTTGAAAAAGGCTCTGTTCCATTCGATGCGGTCAAACTTCATGTACCGATGGGATGGCGGCAAGTCGATCAGTCTCGTCTAAGCGAGGCATGAGCACCGACTGATAGGACGGAATCGGTAGGAGCATACCTTGTCAGAGAGGGTGATACGAGCGATGCCTTCTGGATACCAGAACAGTTGGTTGACATCATCGTAACCAATGATGTCGGCGTGGTCCCTCTCTTTGCGCACGAATCTGCCATCGACGACTTCATACCCTTGGTCACGGATAAAACGATAGAGAGGTTTAACGACGGCGCGAAGGTAGAGACCCTCGGGGACTGGATCGACACGAGACTGGCACTCGGGCGAACGGTAGTAGTCGTCTGCACACTTGAAAATGAAGCAGAGACATTCGGGGACGAAGCGGACCTGGGCGGCTTCGCCCCACAGGAGGAGGTACAAGGCGATCTGACGGAGACGGTCGTACTGGCTCATGTTGTTCATGGCCTGCCGCCAGCGGTCCATGGCAGTCTGGAGGGACTTTTCGTTGAGATTGCGGAGGGCGTTGCGGCGGGTGGACCGGAGACGCTGGAGGCCGGGGTTTTGCACGTGACCGACGGCGTCGTCGAGGTCGAGCTGGGCGGCGAAATACCATTTTCGGTAATTCGCGTGTTCGCCGCCGATATAATCGGCGTGGAGTGTCAGCAGCGCCTGATTGGGTGACATTCGCGACGCGCGACTGTCGAGCAATTGCATCAGGAAATCAAACTGATGAGGTAATCGTGCCGTCAGCATGGGCCAGACCGAGAAAAAAAAACCGGAATTGCTTGCCATGTTCCGCATCGAGTCCCGTTGAAAACCAAACTTTTGCGCGAGGTCGAGGAAGATGTCCTCGATCTCCTCCTTGGACAGCGGTATCTGGCGCTCGGGCGTCCAGGCCGCATATTGGTCCTTTACACCGGACGGTTGGGCGTACTCGACGTAGGCAGCGGCACTCGACTCTGAGGGGCCCACGCGGGACTGTCCCAGGGACTCTGCGGAGGGAGCGTATCCACGGCCGTAGAGGTCGACGTCTGAATCGGTGTCTTGTTGTGCTAGAAAAGCGGTGTGAACAAGCGAGGGGGCGGCAGAGTGTGTGGATGCCCACCGTAGGGATCGTATGTGTTGTGATCGTAGTATCCCTCGGGGTCGTTTATGCCATTGTTGCTGCCGTCGGACGTGTAGGTGTCCCTGCGGCCGTACGACTCGACGTAGGCAGGGTCGTCGCCGTATCTGCGAGGGACGGCTGCCGAACCGAAGGGATCTGCATTCTCGACGGACGGCGAGGTAGAGTGGGGATAGGACATGGTCGAAGACGCGCAAAGGCGTCAGGAGTGGGCCAACGGTAACGTTGTCGCTGCCGTCGTAAGCGAGGGCGGGGGCGTCGACGAGGTCGCGGTAGAGGAAGAAGATGGGTGTGGTGAGAAGGCGCAGTTCCCACCACGACCAATCGGAATCGAACCGGTTCAAGACCAGTCCAAGCCAACATACATGTGCACGTACTTCAAGTATCTATCTATCTACGCTACATCCTAATGCGAGCAGGGTTCCACGCGAACTCTCAGGTACTTCGTGATGGTGGAACTCGGTCCAAAACTGGCCGACTGTCCTCATCGTGCGTGCCACTGAGAAGCCCGGTGTTTCACCGCTGCATATGTCGCGAGTCCAATCACCACGATAAAGATAGCGGCCGCCCTGCTCCCCAACGTCGTGGTCTCATGTTCCACCTATTCCATCCGAATCAACTCCCACGTCGGGAAACAAGTAACCGCAGTCACGTACCACGGACGCAAACGGCGACAGAATCGGAATAGTAAAGTGCGACGACGACGACTTGTCCGGCCCATTCCGTGTCGTCGTCCAGCACACCGTGAGCCCTGTGACCAAAATAATCGCGAGGCACATCACCTACTGGCCACCATCGTCAGCAGAAATGTAGACAGGCCCGGGCAGCTGACCATCACGTATTCCAACCGCCTCTGCCTTTGGTCGGTCGCACGTATCATGCTCTCAATCCCCCTCTGCAACCGATCAGTTGTAATTCGCCTATCGAGTGCGGCATGTCAGCTGGCTTGCCTCGCGCTTCCTTTCTTCCATTCGTCGCATCTCTGCCAGTTCCGCCTGGTGGTGTTCACGTGCAGAAAGCAAGGTTTCCGCGACCAAGGCGCGTGTAGCCCAGTACTGTTCGACCTTTGTGTGCGGCGCGGTCCCTCTCCTTTCTAGACTCGCAGAGTCGTCGCGGAATTGAGCGCTGGTAGTGGCTCTCATCCCACCGACGACCAGCTGCATGGTACGCGACATGGCCGCCTCTCCAGCCGGGGGCCGTGGTTTCTTGAGTTTGCTCATGGCGGAAACGGTGAAACCCAACATCCAAACCTGACGCCACTCCATGATCGCGCTCTCTCTCCGCAATCACCTCATGAGAATACACCTGCAGATAGTACACCTAGACCCCGCCTCACTGTATACAAGTGTTCATGTGCAACAACAACGCTATATCACCAACGGACGAGCCGGTTCACAGTTTCGCATCCCCCGCAGCCAACCGTTGCTGTAGTTTGGCCTGTGCATCAACAATATTAGGCGGGGATCCTGCATCTCGGTCATCAGACACTCACGTTCACCGCGTCCATGTACTTGTCCGTCACAACCCAATGCTCTCTCTTCATATTCTTGCCATGAATTGCGAGCGCGAGGTCCTTGGTCATCACGCCGTCCACATCAATTACCTCCACGCAGGCTGCCTCGAGCGCCTCGCAGAATTGCTTCAGTGGTTCGTTGCCGTCAAGCTTGGCACGATGAAGCAGACCCCGTGTCCATGCGAAGATCGAAGCAACCGGATTCGTCGATGTCTCGTTTCCCTTCTGATATTCCCGGTAGTGGCGTGTGACGGTCCCGTGTGCAGCTTCGCTTTCAACGACTTGCCCGTCTGGCGTGATCAACTCACTTGTCATCATCCCGAGCGAGCCGAACCCTTGTGCGAGGATATCGGATTGAACGTCACCGTCGTAATTCTTGCACGCCCATACAAACCCGCCAGACGACTTGATGGCCTGCGCAACCATGTCGTCGATGAGCCGATGTTCGTAATAGATACCGAGCTTTTCAAACTCGGCCTTGTATTCGGCGTCATAGATCTCCTGGAAGATGTCTTTGAACCGACCATCATACCGCTTCAAGATGGTGTTCTTGGTAGACATGAACTGCACAGATGACCTTCAACCAGGAACGTGTTTTACGGAGATGAATATACCGTACCAGAGGCATCTTCTTCGCCAAGGCCATCTTGAACGACGAGTGGGCGAAGCCTGTGATCGACTAGCGGAGGCACCCGAAATGAACAACTCGCACCGCGGAACAATTCAGACTGCCATACCTCGTCCGTGTTGTACATGCTCATGGCTACGCCCTTCCCCTTGAAGTCGTACACATCGAGCGTGGTGAGTGCACCGCCATCAGCTGGGCTGTATACAAGCTGGAGTTTTCCGGGTCCTGGAACAACGAGGTCTGTCGAACGGTACTACGAAGCATCAACACGGAGCACCGTGCACATCAGGAACGGAACGGACCTGATCACCGAAGGCATGGCGACCGATTACAATAGGGTTCACCCAGCCTGGGACAGGCTTGGGAATTCGCTTGAGGATAATGGGTTCTCGGAACACTGTCCCACCGAGGATATTGCGGATCTAGGATGCTTGACTCAACATCGTTCACATCGCGGTTGGGATGTAAAACTAACTGTGCCGTTTGGACTCCTCCACATCTCCTTCAGTTTGAATTCCTCGACACGCGCCTCATCGGGCGTGATCGTGGCGCACTTGATGCCAACTTTGTATTGTTGAATCGCTTTTGCTGCCTCGACTGTGACGGTATCGTTCGTCTACTCTTCCGGTCAAAACCCTGTCGTGTTTCGGGTGACACGTATGCTCACCTGGTCACGGTACTCCAAGCCGAGGTCAAAGTACTTGATGTCCAATTCAAGGTAAGGAAGGATGAGCTGGAAAGACGTAAATGGACCGCACGATCGCGAAGAGTGCGATCAAAGGACATACCTCCTCCCTTATCTTCTTCCATATGATCCGGG